>LNAC01000452.1:325811-385516 GCA_002007465.1 Ailurus styani | reverse complement strand
GCAGGGAGCCTGCTTCCTCCTCTCCCTGTCTCTCTGCCTACTTGTAATCCCTCTCTCTGTGTCAAATAAATAAAATCTTTAAAAAAATCTTTTTTTTAAAGATTTTATTTATTTATTAGACACAGAGAGAGAGATCAGATCACAAGTAGGCAGAGAGGCAGGCAGAGAGAGAGGAGGAAGCAGGCTCCCTGCTGAGCAGGGAGCCCAATGCGGGCCTCCATCCCAGGACGCTGAGATCATGACCTGAGCCGAAGGCAGAGGCTTTAACCCACTGAGCCACCCAGGCGCCCTAAAAAAAATCTTTAAAAAAAAAAATAATTAATTGAAGTATTAGGCAGGGACCTTGAAGAAGTATAGTGCAGATTTAGATTTAGAAAGAGCATTCCACAGAACAGTGGAATCGGATGTATACAGATAGAAAAATAACAAAAGCTTAATCTAAAGTGATGATGTGGGAATGAAGGGAAGGGGTGGAATTGAGAATTACAAAAGAGGTAGGATAAAGAGGATTGGGTAGTTGATTAAATATGGAAGAAGAAAAAAAATGAGGATTACTCCCAGATTTCTGATTTACACTTTGGATTGCATGGTGATGCTAGAACCTGCTACATTATACTGCCTCCTTGAGTTCTTCCATTCAGGGTTTCCTTATCGAACCAAACATGACTCTTGATTGGAAATAATAAAAACTGTCTCTATCTTAGGTAAAAAAGTAATTATGGAAGGTGTGTGTGAGAGTGCTAGTTATTAATTTCTGTTCTTTCCATTTTACTCAGTATTGCCTACCAGGATAAAGATCACATTTCCCAATCTCCCTTGAATTAATTAATTTATTTCTTAAAAAGATTTTATTTATTTGTTTGAGAGAGAGGAAGAGATAGAGAGAGCACAAGTGGGAGCGGAGGGGGCGGGGGAAGGGGGAGAAGCAGGCTCCCTGCTGAAAAGTGAGCCTGATTAAGGGCTGATCGCAGGACCCTTGCTGGGATCATGACCTGAGCCCAAGGCAGACACTTTACCGACTAAGCCACCCAGGTGCCCCTCCCTTGTGTTTTGATCTAGCCATGTGATTAACTTCTCACCAATGGAATATAAGCAGAAGTTGATGTGCAGCCTCCTACACTTACCCTTAAAGGGTGGAGTCATTTGGCTCTTCCCTTTTCCCCATAATATACATGATGGCTGGAGCTCCATTTTGGACCATAAGGAAGAACTCCATACCTTTAGATGGTAAAGCATACAGTTAGAAGCATTCTGGGTTCCAGATGCCTGCACAGCCACCTAAAATGCCTATGTCCAAACTTTTATGTGAAAGAGAAATGAACTTGAACTTTAAGTTTTCATTATTTTTGGTTTCTGTTACATGCAACTGAATCCATACCTCAATTATAGCAGTAGACAACAAACAAACACAAAACAGAAACAGAACAAACTGGTGGTTGCCAGAGGAGTGGGGGTTGGACAGATGGGTGAAATAGGTGAAGGGGATTAAGAGGTACAAACTTTCAGTTATAAAATAAATAAGTCATGGTCAAAGGAAGCAAGAATATGCAATGAGAAAAAGTCTTTTCAACAAATGGTGCTGGGACAACTGGACAGCTACTTGCAAAAGAATGAAACTGGGCAACTTTCTCATACCACACACAAAAATAGACTCAAAATGGATTAAAGACCTCAGTGTGAGACTTGAAACCTAGAAGAAAGCATAGGCAGTAATTTCTCTGACATTGGCCGTGCAACATTTTTCTAGATATATCTCCTAAGGCAAGGGAAACAAAAGCAAAAATAAACTATTGGGGCTACACCAAAATAAAAAGCTTCTGCACAGCAAAGGAAACAATCAACAAAATAAAAAGACAGCCTACTGGATGGGAGAAGATGTTTGCAAATGATATAACTGATAAAGGGTTATAATCCAAAATATATAAAGAACTTACAGAACTCAACACAGGAAAAAATAATCCAATTAAAAATGGGCAGAAAAGATGAACAGACATTTCTCCAAAAAAGACCAACAGATGGCCAAAAGACACATGAAAAGATGGTCAGCATCACTCATCATCAGGGAAATGCAAATCAAAACCATAATGAAATATCACCTCACATCTGTCAGAATAGTTAAAGTCAAAAGTACAAGAAACAAGTGTTAGTGAGGATGTGAAGGAAAAGGAATCCTCATGCACTATTGGTGAGAATGCAAACTAGTGCAGCCACAGTGGAAGACGTGTGGAGGTTCCTCAAAAAATTAAAAATAGAATTACCATATGATCCAGTAATTCCACTACAGGATATTTACACAAAGAATAAAAAACATTAATTCAAAAAGATATAAGCCTCCCCATGTTTATTATAGCATTATTTTCAATGACCAAGTAATGGAAGCAGCCTAAATGTCTGTCAATAGATGAATCGATAAAGAAGTGATACATATGTATATATATATGTGTGTGTGTATATATATATATACACATATATATATATACACACACACATATATATAATGGAATATTACTCAGCCATAAAAGAGAATGAAATCTTTTTTTTTAAAGATTTTATTTGACACACAGAGAGAGAAATTACAAGTAGGCAGAGAGGCAGGCAGAGAGACAGGGAGAGGAGGAAGCAGGCTCCCTACTGAGCAGAGAGCCGGATGCGGGCCTTGATCCCAGGACGCTGAGATCATGACCTGAGCCGAAAGCAGAGGCTTTAACCCACTGAGCCACCCAGGCGCCCAAGAGAATGAAATCTTACCATTTATAACAACATGGATGGATCTAGAGGGTATGGTGCTAAGTGAAGTAAGTCAGATAAAGATGAATACCATATGATTTTACTCATATGTGGAATTGAAGAAACAAAGCAAACAAATGAAAAAAAGAGACCAAAAAACAGACTCTTAACTATACAGAACAAACTGATGGTTACCAGAGGGGAAGTGAGTGGGGAGATGAGTGAAATAAGTGAAGGAGATTAAGAGTACATTTATTATGATAAGCCCTGAATAATGTATATAATTGTTGAATTATTATATTGTACACCTGAAACTAATGTAACACTGTATATTAATTATCCTGGAATTAAAATAGTCAGTCATGAGGATAAAAAGTACAACCTGGGGAATATAGTCAATAATATTTTAATAACATTGTATGGTGACAGGTAGTAACTATATTTGTGGTGAGCATAGCTTAATGTATTGAATTGTCTGATCACTGTGTTGTACACCTGAAACTAATATAACATTGTGTGTCATCTGTACTTAAATAAAAAATAATAAAGGTAGCCATTAAGGACTCACTAAATTGACAGAAGGCTGGAGGGCTTTGCAAAAAGGCTGAATACATGGGAAAAGGGGAGACATGGAAGTATACAATTTTAGCACCATGGTACTGCTGCTGGGAGAGGCCTGATTCCCAGATGCCCCTCATCTTTGGTTCAGTCACTCAAGATGCAAGATTCTGGCAGGGAGCAGTTTGTTGCTTGAGGCCACGTGTCTGCTCCTGAGTAGCACCAAAGGGCAGCTGGAGGAAAGATCTGGTCCTTTGTTTCCATAGAGAGCCTCAGCAATGGGAGATATGTGCCAGGGATAGTCCACACATTAACAAAACACACAACAAGGAATTTCATCAATGGAAGATTGAGTTACTGAGAGAAAGCAGGAAGGCAAGGATGCTGGACAGCCATAAAAAACAGCAAATATGCTGGGGTACCTGGCTGGCTCAGTGGGTTAAGCCTCTGCCTTTGGCTCAGGTCATGATCTCAGGGTCCTGGGATCAAGTCCCGCATCGGGCTCTCTGCTCAGCAGGGAGCCTTCTCTGCCTACATGTGATCTCTCTCTCTCTGTCAAATAAATAAATAAAATCTTAAAAAACCCAGCAAATATGCACTACTGAATCAAGACAAATTAAGAGAGGCCATTTTTCCATATAACTTCAATCTTTCCTATTTTGGTGGATTCATTTTGTCATAAAACGTTGCAGTTTTCTTTCACAATACCTTTACTTTAAGTGGCACACATTTATCATTTCTTCTTCTAAATTCTGTTGCAAGAAGATTCATGGGCAGCTTATAGTACTCATATGCTCTATCCTACTTTTTGGCAATAGCATCAAGAAAAATAATGGCAACATTGCATAAAAGCTACAATTAAAGTTCTGTCTTTAGATCTTCAAAATACTTCTTAAGAATAGTAGCAGCATTTTGTGTGTGTGTGTGTGTGTGTGTGTGTGTGTGTGTGTGTGTATATATATATATATATATATATAAAACTCTTAGCAACTGCAAAGCTATTAGCATTCTTTCAAAAGCCAGTATCAGTCTTGGCAATCTTGTATTTTTTCCAGCTTAACTGAAATGTAATTAACCTATAACATGTGTAAGTTTAAGGTGTAAAGCCTGTTAATTTGATATACTTACGTATTATGAAATGAATACCACATTAGGATAGTTAACTCTTCCATCGCCTCACATAATTACCATTTCTTTTTTGTGATTACAGTATGATGATCTATTCTCAGCAACTTTCAAGTATATACTGCAGTATTTTTAATTATCATCACCATGCTGTACATTAGATCCCCAGGACATTTTATAACTGAAAGTTTGTACTTTTTATCAACATCTTCCCATTTCTTTCCCCCCACCCCCCAAGCCTCTGGCAACCACTTATTTTGGGTATGACTTACAATACTATGTTGAATACAAATGGTGAGAGAGGTCATATTTCTGCTGTTTCTTATCTTGGAGGAAAAGCTTTCAGTGATTCACTGCTGAGTATGATGTTATCTGTGAGCTTATCTTATATGGCCTTTATTATGTTGAGGTACATTCCTTTTATATCCAATTTATTGAGAAATTTTATTATGAAAGGATATTGGGTTTTGCCAGTTGCTTTTTGTGATGCTATGGATGTGATCATATGATTTTTCTTTCATTCTACTAATGAAATCATACTTACTGATTTGCTTATGATGAACCATCCTTACAACCGTGGGATAAAGCCCTTTGATCATGGTGTATAATCCTTTTAATATTCTGTTGAATTTTCATATTTGTCAATATTTTGTTGAGAGTTTTTGCATCCATATTCATTAGGGATATTTGCCTATAATTTACTTTTTTTTGTGTGTGGTGTCCTTATCTGACTCTTGTAGAAGGGTGGTGCTGGTCTTGTAAAATGAGTTTGGAAGTCTTTCCACCTCTTCAGTTTTTGGAAGCGTTTGAAAAGGATTGGCTCTAATTTTTCTTTAACGTTTGATAGAATTTATCAGGGAGGCCATCTGGTCCTGGGCTTTTCTTATTGGGAGATTTTTGATTACTGCTTCAGTCATCTTACTCCTTATGTGTCTGTTCAGATTTTTTAGTTCTTTATGATCAGTCTTGGTAGGTTTTACATTTTGAAGAATTTGCCCGTTTCTTTTTGGTTATCCAATTTGTTGATGGTAGTCCCTTATCCACTGTCTTTCTGAGGTATTAGCTGTTCTATCTCCTCTTACGTTTTTGATTTTATTTATTTGAGTCTTTTATTCTAGTAAAAGTTTTTCAATTTTGTTTATATTTTCAAAAAGTACTTCTTCAGTTTGTTGATCTTTTGAATTGTTTTTATTTCTATTTATTTCTGCTATGATCTTTGTCATTTCTTTTTTTCTGGCTCTTTCTGTTAACTTTGGGCTTAGTTTGTTTTTGTAGTTCCTTAAAGTGTAAAATTAGGTTGTTTATTTTAAATCTGTTTTCTTTATTGTTATACATTTTTCTTTTAGTACTGCTTTTGCTGCATATGTTTTGGTATGTTTTTGTTTCCATTTTCATTTGTTTTAAGATAATTTTTAAGATAATTTAAGATAATTTTTAGTTTTCTTTTTTCTTTTTGACTCATTGATTGTTCAGGAGTGTTTTATTTAATTATATTTGTAAGTTTTCCAGTTTTTCTCTTGTTATTGATTTCTATTTTCATACCATGGTGGTTGAAAAGACACTTAGTATGATTTTTTTTATTTTTTTTAAAGATTTTATTTATTTATTTGTCAGAGAGAGAGAGCACAAGCAGGCAGAGTGGCAAGTAGAGACAGAGGGAGGAGCAGGCTCCTTGCCCTGCATGGAGCCTGATTCAGGACTCGATCCCAGGACCCTGGGATCGTTACCTGAGCTGAAGGCAGCTGCTTAACCAACTGAGCCACCCAGGTGTCCCGACACTTAGTATGATTTTAATCTTAAATTTGCTAAGACTTGTTTTGTATTGTAATACATAATCAATCCTGGAGAATGTTCTTCTTTTTTTTTTTTCCTGGAGAATGTTCTGTGTGTACTTGAGAAGGGTGTATTCTGCTGTTGTTGGATGTAATGTTCTGTATATATCTAGTAGGTCCATTTGTCTAAGATATAGTTTAGGCCCAACATTTTCTTACTGATTTTCTGTCTGGATGACCTACCATTGTTGAAAGAGGGGTATTGAAATCCTCTACAATTACTGTGTCATTGTCTATTTCTCCCTTCAGTTCTGTTAGTATTTGCTTAATATATTTAGGTGCTCCAATGTTGGGTGCATATATGTTTATGATTGCTGCTTTCTTGATGAACTGACCCTTTTATCATTATATAATGACCTTCTTTATCTCTTGTTACAGTTTTTTTAGCTTAAGGTCTATTTTGTATGTTATAAATATAGCTTTCCTTCCTCTCTTTTGGTTTCCACTTGCATGGAGTATTTTTTTCTACCTTTTTACTTTAAGCCTGTATGTGTCCTTAAACCTGAAGTGTCTTATAGGCATGATATAGTTGAATTTTGTTGTTTTTGGTGGTGGTTTTGGTCCATTCAGCCACATTCTGCCTGTGATTGGAGAATTAAATCCATTTAAGTTTAGAAGAATAATTATTGGTAGGTAAGGACTTAACAGTGCCATCTTACTTTCTGACTGTTTCTAGTGTCTTTGTTTCTTTTTCTCTTTTGCCACATTCCCTTATGAACTGATGATTTTATGTAATGGTATGCTTTGATTCTCATCTCTTTAACTTTGTTAATCTACTGTAGGTTTTTGCTTTGTGGTTGCCATGAGGCTTGCATAAAATGTCTTATAGATATGTTAGTCTATTTTATGCTGATAATTTAAATTCTTTAGCATACAAACACTCTACCACTCTCCCTCTTTTATGTTTTTTTGTTTTGTTTTGTTTTTTTAAGATTTTTTATTTATTTGACAGAGACACAGGGAGAGAGGGAACACAAGCAGGGGGAATGGGAGAGGGAGAAGCAGGCTTCCTGCTGAACAGGGAGCCCGATGTGGGGCTTGATTCCAGGGCCCTGCGATCATAACTTGACCCAAAGGCAGACGTCCAATGACTGAGCCACCCAGGCACCCCTCTGTCTTTTATATTTTGATTATCACAATTTACCTCTTTTTATATTGTCTAACCATTAACACATTTTTGTAGCTATAGTTATTTTTAATACCTTTGTCCTTTAATTTAACCTTTCTACTAGAGTTAAATACTTAACATCGTATTATAGTATCAGGTATTCTGAATTTCACTATATACTTACCTTTATCAGTATGTTGTATATTTTCATATGTTTTCATGTTACTAATTAGTATCATTTCATTTCAGCTTAAGAAACTCCTTTCAGCATTTTTAAAAAAAAGATTTTATTTATTCATTTATTTATTTATTTGTCAGAGAGAGAGCGAGCGAGCACAAAGCAGGGGGAGCAGCAGGCAGAGAGGGAGAAGCAGACTCCCTGCTGAGCAGGGAGCCCAATGTGGCACTCAATCCCAGGACCCTGGGATCATGACTTGAGCCACTGGCATATACTTAACTGACTGAGCCCTCTTTTCAGCCTTTTTAATAAGACAAGTCTAGTGGTGATCTCCTTCAGTTTTTCTTTGTCTGGGAAAGTATCTTTTTGTCATTGTGAAGGACAATTTTGCCAATAGAGTATTCTTCGTTGGCAGTTTTTTCTTTAAGCACTTTGAATATATCATCCTACTTAGTCATGGCCTATAAGGTTTCTGCTAAGAAATCTGCTGATAGCTTTATGAGGATTCCCTTTTATATTACAGGCGTTTTTCTTGCTGCTTTTACGATTTTCTCTGTCTCTGATATTTGACAGTTTTATTATATGTCTTAGAGAAAGTCTCTTTAAGTTGAATTTTGGGAGAACCTATGAAATTCATGAATGTGGATATCCAAATCTCTTCCCAAATTTGGCAAGTTGGTCAGACATTTCTTTCTTTCTTAAAAGATCTTATTTGTTTGAGTCAGAGAGTGTGTGTGACAGAAAGAGCACAGTCCAGGGAGAGATGCAGGGGAAGAGGGAGCAGCAGACTCCCTGCCAAGCAGGGAGCCTGACATAGGTCTTGATCCCAGGACTCTGGGATCATGACCTGAGCTGAAGGCAAATGCTTAACCTACTAAGCCACCTAGGTGCCCTGATATTACTTCTTTAAATAAGCTTTCTGCCCCTTTCTGTCCCTTTCTCCCTCTCTTCTCCTTCTGGAACTGCAATAATCTGCAAGTTGTTTCTTTTGATGGTATTCTGTAGATCACATAGACTTTCTCCATTCTTTTTAATTCTTTTTCCTTTGTCATTCTCTTGCTGGATAATTTCCAAAATTTTTGTCTTTTAATTCAAAGGTTCTTTTTTCTGTTTGATCTCTTCTGATGTTGGTGCTCTCTATTGCATTTTTCATTTCATCTGTTGTATTTTTCAGTTCCAGTATTTGTTCTTATTTCTTTTATGATTTCTCTTTGTTAAACCTTTCATTTTGTTCATGTATTGTTTTCCTGATTTTGTTGAATTATCAGTGCTTTCTTACAGCTCATCGAGCTTCCTTAAAACAGCTATTTTGAATTCTTTATTGGGTACATCACAAATATCCATGTAGTTGGGACAGTTACTGTAAGATTATTGTGATCTTTGGTGGTCTCGTGTTTCCCTGATTCTTCACATTCTCTAAAGTTTTATATTACTGTCTTCACATTTGAAGTAGCAGCCACATCCTCCAGTTTTTACTTACTGCCCTCTCCAGTTGTCCAAACTTATATGTTTTCAGTCACTAAATTTTGGGGTGAATTGTTACACAGCAATGGATAATAGGAACATTTGTGTATGTAGAGCCGCCTTCTCTCTTTTATGGCTAGATAGTATGCTGTTTTTAAAAATATACCACAATTTATTTAAACATTCTCCAGTGTTTCATTATTACAAACAATACTGCAGCAAATATCTGTATACATATGTTATGTATGTTATGTATATAGTCAAAGTATATTTAAAGGACAAATTCCTAGAAGTAGATGTTGGTTCAAGGATTTATGAATGTGTAATTTCTTAGATATTTTACAACAGCTCCATAGAGTCACATCATTTTCATAACCTTTTTTTTTGAAGATTTTATTTATTTATTTGACAGAGAGAGAGAGAGAGATCACAAGTAGGCAGAGAGGCAGGCAGAGAGAGAGGAGGAAGCAGGCTCCCTGCCGAGCAGAGAGCCGATGTGGGCCTCGATCCCAGGACCCTGAGATCATGACCTGAGCCGAAGGCAGAGGCTTTAAACCGCTGAGCCACCCAGGCGCCCTCATTTTCTTTTTTCTTTTTTTTTCCTTTTTTTTTTAATTTTTATTTATTTATTTCACAGAGGGAGAGAGATCACAAGGAGGCAGAGAGGCAGGCAGACAGAGAGAGGGGGAAGCAGGCTCCCCGCTGAGCAGGGAGCCCGATGCGGGCCTCGATCCCAGGACCCTGAGATCATGACCTGAGCCGAAAGCAGAGGCATTAACCCACTGAGCCACCCAGGCGCCCCTCATTTTCATAACCTTTAGAAATTTATGAGAATGCCTATTTTTTCATATCACCAATATAGTGTGAAATCAACTTGTTTGCTTTTTTTTAAACCAATCTTCTAGGTGAAAAAGTGGTATCTCAATTGTAGTTTATTTATTAATTTAAAAGGTTTATTTATTTATTTATTTGAGAGAGAGAGAGAGAATGAGCACATGAGCAGTGGTGGGGGGATGATGGAGAGGGAGAAAGAGAATCTCAAGCAGACTCTGCACTGAGCACAGAGTCTGATGTGGAGCTCAATCTCAGGACCCTAAGAGCATAACCTCAGCTGAAATCAAGAGTCAAATACTGAAGCTCCCGGGTAGCTCAGTCAGATAAGCAACTGCCTTCAACTCAGGTCATGATTCTAGGATCCTGGGATTGAGTCCCACAGTGGGCTCCCTGCTTGGCAGGGAGTCTGCTTCTCCCTCTACCCTTCCTCCTGCTTGTGCATGCTCTCTCTTTCTCTTTCTCTCTCTCTCTCTCTCTCTCAAGCTCTCTCAAATAATAAAATCTTAAAAAAAAAAAAGTCAGATGCTTAGCTGACTAAGCCACCCAGGTGCCCCTCAGTCGTAGTTAAATGGGGATTTCTTTTATTATGAGAGAATTTAAACATCTTTTCAAATTCTTGAATCATTTATAATTCCTTTTCTTTTTTAAGATTTTATTTGTTTATTTGACACAGAGAGAGAGAGATCAGATCACAAGTAGGCAGAGAGGCAGGCAGAGAGAGAGGAGGAAGCAGGCTCCCCACTGAGCAGGGAGCCTGATGTGGGCCTCGACCCCAGGACCCTGAGATCACGACCTGAGCCAAAAGCAGAGGCTTTAACCCACTGAGCCACCCAGGTGCCCTATAATTCCTTTTCAATGAATTGTCTATTCATACATTTGTTTTCTGCTAGATTGCTGGTCTTTCTTTTTATTTAATTGTTAGGGCTCTTTAAAGAAACTATGTCTTTGTGATGTGTTGTAAATTATTCCCAGTTTTTCATTTTTTCTATTACTTATAATACTTTATAGTTATGCAGATTTTTAAAAAATCAGTGAAAGGATATTTACAAGATCTACCTTCATAATAAAATTTTAAGTGCACAATACAGTATTGTTATATATTGGCACAATCTTTACAGTATTTTAAAATTTTTTAGATAGTTGAATTATCAATTTTATTTTTGGCATTTTCTGGGTTTTGTGTCATACTTAGGCATTCACTGTTTCAATAAGACTTACAACACTTTTCTGTAGTACTTTTTAAAAATGTATCTTTTTTATGTCTGGAATTTATTTTGCAGTACGGAGTGATGTAGGAATCAAACTTAATTTTTTCTATATGACCAACCACTTTTTCTAATATCATGTACTAAATATACATATTCTTTTGCAAAGCATCATTAATAACCACATTTATCCTAGAAAAAGAACTTGCATGCCTGCATACCAGCGTAATACTGTGTACATTGTAGCAGAAATGGTGCACAGTATACTACATGATTTATCTCATTTAATCTTTAAAGAATCCCTATCCTTATGAGGTATTCTCATTTTGTGGCTGTGGACCCTGATTTTGAGAGGGGTTTAAGTAATTTTCTTAAGGGAATAAGGCCTAGGATGTGGCAGAGTCAGGATTCAAAACCCGTTCTTTCATGCCCCAAATTCTTCTCTTACTAATAATACTATGTATAAGTGGGGATGCCTGGCTTTAAACCACTATGCCATTCATCTTACCTCTTTATAAGAGGTACTCAACAAATATTTGATTTAACAAATTAATAAAAGTCCCCTTAAATTTAACTAGAAGAATTGCGAGGCTATTTTTACGGCTCCAGTGAACACCTGCCTCCGAGAAAAGGCTTGCTGGGAAGTCAGTTTCCGTGTGCTGCAAGTGATGCTGATGGTAGTAGGAGCGTATTTGTGGGCCACCTGTTATCTCTCCACTGTGTGTATTTTATCCTTGGTCCAATCAAGTTAGCTAAGAAATTGGTTTGGTTACCGAAATATCTAAAGATGTTCAGTTCAAATCTATTCTGATCAGCTATAAATCAGAGGTTCCAACAACCTCCTCCTTGGGTTTGATTAATCTGCTAAAGCAGCTCACAGAACTCAGAAACATCTTATTTACTAGACTACCAGCTTATTATAAAAGAAGGTAACTCAGGAAAGTCAGATGGAAGAGATGCATAGGGCAAGGTATGGGGAAATGGGCACAGAGCTTCTGTGTTCTCTGAGTACACCACTCCCCCTGAATCTCCAAGTGTTCACCAACCCAGAAACTTTCTGAACCCATATTTTTGGTTTTTTAATGGAGGCCTCATTATATCAGCATTATTGATTAAATCATTGGCCATTGGTGATTGAACTCAATTTCCAACTCCTTTCTTCTCCTGGGAGCCCAGGGAGGTGGAAATGAAAGTTCCAACCCTCAGACACAGGGTTGGTTCCCTCCCCCCACCATCCTACTCATGCCCATTCTTAGGTGCTTTGCAAAGGTCACCTCATTAACATAAACTCAGGTGTGGTTTTAAAGGGTCTTATTAGAACATCAAAATACCTTTGTCACTCATATCACTTAGGAAATTCCAAGGATTTTAGGATACATGTGTCAGGGATGGGGATGAAAATAAAATATGCATTTCTCATTATAAATCACAATGTTACATAATAGTATTAAAGAGTTTCATTCCTGGATAAATGAACAAATTATAGCCTTAGGTTTGCACATTATTACTATCACTTTAGTTCTAAATTTAGTGTCCAAATTCTGAATTCCAGGAAGATAGGGGCAAGTGATAGGAGTAATAAAGTCATTAATGTCAGTATATTTTTCTTAAGTCCTGTGTTCTGGTTATAATTTGTGAATAAGTTTATTTGGCATATTTATTTTTCTCCTGATTTTTTCTTTTTTCTTCCCTTAATATGGTGCTAAAATTCAACTGAGTAAATTTGAAGGTTTAATTTGCTTTGTTCAATGATTTATGAAGCATTCAGCGTCCCATCTAGCAAATAGAAAGCAGCTCCAAGTTGCTGTACAAAAATGTAAGGTTTTTATAGACAGATGGGGACAGAAAAGGAAGTTTTCTAACAAAGAGTGGGTTGTTTCAGGTAGACACCTTTCTTTGGGGGAAGGTCAGGGGTTGGTCAGGCATATTACCTCACAAGTATTGATCAGGAAATTCCAGTTAAAGGTCATATTCCTGGGGGAGGTTGAAACTGCAGTTAAGTCTTGTTTTGCTGTCATGGGGTTAAGTGACTTCATTTTGGGCCTATTTTGTCTTTTTTTAAAAAAGTTCCCTTCTTTTGATCAGACTCTCAGCCTACCTGAGAGATGTGATTTAAAATTGAAGGCATTGGCACCATGATCAACTACTGCTCTGTAGTTCTTGTGGCTTTTACTGATCCTCTGTGTGATATTCACAGGTCATGATTTTTTTCTGGAATCCCTGTAGTGTTTATAAATTATGACTTTAGGTTCACAATTTTTAGCTGGTCATTCTCTTCATTCCTTTTCTGACATACCAGTCTTTTTTCTTTTCTTTCTTTTTTTTTTTTAAGATTTATTTATTTTAGAGAGCACACACACATATGTGAGCAGGGGGAGGGGCAGAGAGAGAATCTTGAACCAGACTCCTTGCTGAGTGCGGACCCTGACTCAGGGCTCAGGGCTCAATCCCAGGATGCTGAGATCATGACCTGAGCCAAAATCAAGAGCCAGCCACTTAACCGACTGAGCCACCCAGGCACCCCTGGCATGCCAGTCTTAGTGAGATCATTTGCTTGGTGGTTAGCAGCTATGAACATAACTCCATGCTTTTGAGAGAAGACAATGCACCAGGGAGAGTACTTTGATTACTATAAGCAGGGTAATACCCAATGTCTGGAGTGTGTTTCCAACCCAAACCAATCAAAATCAAATTAGTCAAAGATATATGTTGAAGGAGTCACCTTTTTTTTTTTTTAAGATTTTATTTATTTACTTGACACAGAGAGAGAGATCACAAGTAGGCAGAGAGGCAGGCAGAGAGACAGGGAGAGGAGGAAGCAGGCTCCCTGCCGAGCAGAGAGCCCGATGCGGGCCTTGATCCCAGGATGCTGAGATCATGACCTGAGCTGAAAGCAGAGGCTTTAACCCACTGAGCCACCCAGGTGCCCGAAGGAGTCACCTTTTTAATCCAAGCGCTTTCCTCAGTGATCTTATGTAATTGAGCTTTAACTTCCCCAGAAGTGCTAAAACAGATGCAGCAGGTGGTGTTGACCATAGCACAGATACCTCCTTGCTCAGCTAAACGATAATCAAGGGCTATCCTATTATGGAGTACAACTTTGACCAGAAAGTCTAAAGATTTTTGTTGGGCAGCTATGGTCCTAGCAGTGGACTCTGCAATATTTTCAAGAATTAAGGAAATGTTCCTGATCATATTCTTATTTACATTTATTCCTGATTGGGGAAGTAGGGATCTATCACAGGAAGCTAATTTTGAATCATGAATACCCCATGATAGATCCTTTCTAACTCAGTGATGTAAATTCAGGGGAGTTGAATAGGGAGGTGTCTGTCTATAAACAGATAAGGGCAGAGTTAGATTATTTAAAAGGCATTGCCCAATTATGTGCCAGCCATCTAGGCATTCAGAGACCCAAGGAGAATGATAACTGCCACAGACAAGATAAATCCCGTCAGGGGACAAATCACTTCCATTAAGGTGGCACTATTAATGGACGGGATTGTTGCATTTGCTTTTTCAAGCCAGAGGTCAGTTAGGTTTTCACCTACCCTGAAATAAATCATTGTTCTAAATTCTAGAGATTACCCTTCACCGCCTGAGATGATGACCTGAGTTGAATCTAAGAGCCAGCCGCTTAGCTGACTGAGCCACCTAGGTGCCCTGAATCCAGTTTTTTCTTTCTTTCTTTCTTTTTTTAAAATAAAGAGTTATTTATTTGAGAGAGACAGAGATGCTGAGAGAGAACATGAGCAGGGAGGAGAAGGAGAAGCAGGCTCCCCACTGAGCAAGGAACCTGAACTGGGGCTCAATCCCAGGACCCTGTGATCATGACCTGAGCTGAAGGCAGATGCTTAACCAACTGAGCCACCCAGGTGCCTCTAAATCCAGTTTTTTATATTACTTTTAGAAATACCCATTTCAGCTATATGATCTTAAAGTTATTAGAAACATGTGTTTCCCAGAGTCCTTCCTATGAATATCCTTCAGAATGAAGTACTATTGCAGGGATACTTTTGCAAAAGCATCTGAGTAAAACAATAACTCTCTATAAATGATAAAGATTTAAAATGCTCATTGTTAAAGTTCTATTGAGAATTCATTGTAAGGGAATTGACAAGGAAATTTGGTTATTTCTCTAACATGCAACATTTAAAAATAACTAGAATTATAACTGAGAGCATTATACCAGGACGCATCAGATTTTTAGGAATTTTCATACAATTTCTAGAACACTTATATACCTATGCATATATGTTTGCAAATACAACATAAATAAGGCTTAGTATTCTTATTTGATAGTGCTTCCTATGTAACTTAACATATCAAAAAACCTAATTAGTTTAGCATTTCCTTTTTTATAAGAAGACAGAACAAATCTTTTAAGATGTTCCAGGGACCCTCTGAAAAATTGCAAAGTTAGTTTGAAATAAAAAAAAACTTCATTTAGAATTTGATTTTGGAAAGTTTTGTCAAAATACCAAAAGGCTTCAGAAATACCTAGTTAAATAGGATCATAGGTCACTATGAAATAATACTTAGTTATCTATTTAACCATAGCGACAATTTAAAACTTTGCAGGCAAATACAGAAATTTTAATAGTTGTAAAAAACCCAAACCAAACCAACCAACCAACCATTTACTGTTTTAAAAGTTAACTAATCAGAAGACCTGATAAAGACAACATAGGAAATTACTTTGGCAAGACACAAAATCTTTGTTTTCTAGACAGATTACTTAAAATGCAGGGAAAAAACTTTTATAGTCTCCTATCAAAAGCAGACCAAGTATAAGAAGACATTTTATTTTTAGCAGATGAAAGGAAATTAAGCTCCTGTTTGGCACAAGTACATTACGGACTTTAAAGCTTAATTTTATAACTCTTATAATAAATTCATTCGATTTTAGCCAGATTGACCACATAAGGTAAGATTCTCTCTCTCTCTCCCCAACTTTCAACTTATTTGTTTTTTAATTTCCTCTTTAACATTCTGAAATAACCAATTTCACTTTAGGACAAAATTACTTTCTTTTCCCTCAAAAGTAAAATGCATCTCTACTCCTCACAACTTCTGTTATCCTACTTTTTTTTTTTAAGATTTTATTCATTTATGATAGAGAGCGATAGCAAGAGAGGGAATACAGCACAGGGGAGCTGGAGAGGGAGAAGCAGGCTCCCTGCTCGATCCCAGGATTCTGGAATCATGACCCGAGCCGAAGGCAGACATCTAATGACTGAGCCACCCAGGGCCCCCCCTACTTTTCTTATATACAGAGATGTTACCCTTATCATTTTTAGTAGCTTTAAATACATATATTAGAATTTTTAATCTTTAAAAAGCTTAATTTTTAGTGAAAATAAAGAAGTATAAACAATTATGAACTGTCTTTAACATTAACGTTCTGGGGCTTGGCAAATTTATGAATATATTTTATAATTTCTAAAAGCATATGCTTTCTCATAGTGAATTTTTCAGTGTGGCACAAAACATGCTTATTAATAGACCCAAATATCTTTTAGTTTCTCTGTAAAAGGAAGCCAAAAGTAGATAAACCTATGTTCAGTAATTAATGTTGCAGTATTTTATCTTATTTGGAAATGATCTAGAAATCCAGTGACTAGCCATCATTTAATTTAACTTAGCAAAATTTTAAGGTTTTAGGTTACCAAAAAAATTTGGGGAAACTATTTTAAGAGTTTACCTAAAAACTTTTTATCCTATTTAATTTACTTGTTCTTAAAAACTATGTTTAGATGACCTACAAAAACTTAATGGTAGTAGACAAAGTGAACCATCACACCAAGCTATTTTTCTTGGTGACAAATTTTGTAAGGGATAACATGAACTTATTTGATTAGTAAATCCAGGTAGAATAAAAGTATTATATTTAATGCTGATAACCCTAAAGATATGCCTGTTTTAATTAAATCAGCAATCTTAATCTAGCTCTAATACAGAGTATTTTCCTTGAAATTTATTTGGGTTAGTTTTTATTATATTTCTGAGAATTTAATTCATATAAGGGCTTAATTTTCTTTAAGTCAATTAAATAGAGCTCTTTTACAAGTTAATTTTGGCAATACCATTCAGAAGTAGGAAATACCACTCACTTATGACATATAAATATAGACACACAGGAGCATACAGGCAGACACAAACGGAGACCACATAGATTCCATTCTAAAATTTTAACCATGAGATTGGTATTTGTGGAGAAGACATTTAAGTATTTTTTAAAGTTCACCTAACTTTTAAATCCTTTTCCCCATTTTGTTTTTCCTGTGTTAATAATTATCTCCCTTACGTTGGTGGTTTATGTTGTTTTATTTTTAATTTTTAAGTTGATTTTTTTTAAGATTTTTTTTTTTTAAAGACTTTATTTATTTGAGAGAGAGAGAGAAAACAAGCAGGCGTTGGGTGTAGAGAGAGGAAGAAACAGACTCACTGTTTAGCATGGAGCCCTGTGCAGGGCTTAATCCCGGAACCCTGGGATCATGACCTGAGCCAAAGGCAGATGCTTAACCAATTAAGACATCGAGGCACCCCATTAAGTTGATATTTTATTTTCCTTTCTCAACTAGACACTGCAGAGATTAGGGAGAGCTGATTGTGAAAAGAATTCTCACTCTTTGGGCACCTGGGTGGCTCAGTGGGTTAAAGCCTCTGCTTTCAGCTCAGGTCATGATCTCAGCGTCCTGGAATCGAGGCCCGCATCGGGCTCTCTGCTCATCAGGGAGCCTGCTTCCTCCTCTCCCTGTCTCTATGCCTACTTGTAATCTCTCTCTCTGTGTCAAATAAATAAATAAAATCTTAAAAAAAAAAAAAAAGAATTCTCACTCTTTGCTGGCTTCTACCAGTTTCCCCAGGATTCCCTCTGCAGGCTCTGGTACCTACTAGAATTTGGGAGACTTTTTCATTAATTTTAATTTTAGTTTATATTTAATAGTTGTTTATTTAAGGTAAAATATAGCAGTTTGCAAGAAAATCTTGCAGAGTTCTGCCAGCTCTGGGAGGACCCTTTGACGGTACATATGCGGGTGTCTTTATAAGGTCTTTATCTTGGTGCCCCCCCCCATTTTTTTACAGTCATATAGTCATTGTGAAAGCAGAAAAACAATTCAGAATACCCAAGGAAGGGAGCAGTAGGAGTTACATAGTCTTATAGTCTTTTTTTAAGCACCTTTTATATCTTTAATTTTTCATTAGCCTTTGCAGTGAAACTTTCAATGAAGCTATTGTGGAATTTTTAAACCTTTTGGGAGTTTTCAGCATGCCAATTAAAATAGGTATCCCATTCTGTTGGTTTGATTTGGGAATCTTTGCTTTAAAGTGCACTTCCTAAATGATCTTGTCTAATAGGAATGTTCCTCATTATCACCATTGTAACTCGGAGGTGGAAAAGTAATCTAAAATGGCCACCTCAGAGAGGAGAAACCCCCGGGGATGACTCAGCACTCCTCTGCCAGGTGGCTTCCGCATAGCTTTAAGAACTTCCGCATGACCCCGAGCCAATCAACAGAAAGACCCTGTGAAAAGTCCCTAGTTTACCTATATCCGCCCCAATCACAGCCCGGTGCTCAGACTTTGGGAACTATCCCGCTCGGCCCGCTGACATTAATAAAGCTGTGTTCTCTCAGCTCTCCGTGTGCTGCTTGAGTTTCTTCAGTCGCATCAGAACTTCCACTAACAACTCTAGGTTCTTTTTAATAAGATTTTGCCATTTTGTACATATCTTCAGCTTTTGGGACCACCACAGTTCTTAAATATAAAATAAACAGTTGTGCTGAAAGATGGTGTGTTTGACCCTTTAGAAATTAAAGATCCCATCTTTTTAGCTAGCCTTTTGGGTCTCTTGGAACCAGATTACTACCTAGAGGGATGTGCTATGAGGTTGGGAATTATATGGTATTTTATAGTGTACCTTGTTGCACAGAAATTTTCTTGAGGTTGGCAGGTGACTGTCAATCTAACTCATTTTGTTATCAACTTATCCTAACATGGGAGTCTTTGAATTAGGTGGTGAGTGATCCAACAGCTTTTAAATGCTCAACCCATGCCCACCAATTTTGTGGCAGCTTCTGAGCTTCCCATTAATAATAGACTTTAGCTATGTGAAATGAACCAAATAAATATGTGCACCTTAATATACCAGCATTAACCAGTGAGCTAGAGACTGGGAAAAGGACTAAACAGCAGACCCCAAAGGATGGGGACTGCAGACTGATTCCAAACAAATGGAGAACTGCAGGTGCCACCAACAGTTTCCAGCATAGAGTCCAGGGAAGGATGCCAAGGGATGCAATTTAGATGTTATTGTGCACACCTCCAGCATTTCCTATTGTGGAACCTGAGACTGGGGAAAGGATTGAACCTGCAGACAAAGGGGAAGTATCAACAAACAGGGACTGCAGACAGGGGCTCCACATACATAAGGAACTTTGAATTGCTCCTAACAGTTTTCCTGTGGATCCTGGGACAGAATCAGGGGTTGGGAAGTTACACCAGTTGGGAATTGCAGACTGAAAAACTAATTAGATCAGAAGCTCAATGCTAGAAAGTGAGCTCAAAATCAAGAGGAAATACCCATGGCCTTCAGAAATGGCAGGAAAGACAACTCAAAAAGTTCGCAGCACTCTTGTGTTTCTCATTGTCCCCTAAACCATTGGAAATCTCCTTTGGTCCTGCTGCTGTCTTCAAATCTGTTAAAAAGCATTTTTTTTTAAAGGCAAAATTCAGCGAGTAAATTTGAAGATCCAGTTGGCTTTATTAAATGATTCACAAACCAGGCAGCATCCCATCTAGCAAGTAGCAAGGAGCTCTTAGAAGCTGTAAAAACAAGATTTTTATAGAATGGATTGCTTCAGGAAAGATCTCCTTTCTTGGAGGGAATGGCAAGAATCTATCATGCAGATTACCTCAGTAGCATTGATCAGGAAATTCTAAATTGATTAAAAGTCATGTTCCTAAGAGAGGTTGAAATTGCATTTAGGGTGCCTGGGTGGCTCAATGGGTTAAAGCCTCTGCTTTTGGCTCAGGTCATGATCTCAGGGTCCTGGGATCAAGGCTGACATCAGGCTCCCTGCTCAGCCGGGAGCCTGCTTCCTCCTCTCTCTCTGCCTGCCTCTCTACTACTTGTGATCTGATCTCTTTCTCTGTGTCAAATAAATAAATAAAATCTTTGAGGAAAAAAAAAGAAAGAAACTGCAGTTAAAATCTCATTTTGCTATCCTGGGTGCAAGTGACTTTATTTGGGACCTGTTGTTTCTTTCTTTCTTTCTTTCTTTTTTTTAAACAATGGAGAATAAATATTTTAAGGCAATATGAAAGGAAATAAACCACTGATGTTAAAAATGGACATTTGTTAGCCACAGTACAGAAATAATGATGTTTTGTTAAATATCGTATTTGTCACTTACTATAAACTTTATTAATAATTTATTTGATTTATAATGGGTCAGCAGATGGTAAAAGTTTAAAATCTAGAAGTGTAAAATGATCTGGGAAAGAAAATCAGTTAAGATATCATTTAATGTGTTGTTCAATAAAATAATTAGAAGTTTGGTCTGGAAAAAAATTTTACTTATTTAAAACAATATACGTGATAAAGAGAAATCCAATAGATTATTCTATTATATATAGCAAAGTTCTGGTTTACATAGTTTTTAAAGCTCTAGGATTTGGACTGGAACATGTTGAAGACTTGGGCAAGCAGATGCTTTATATATCCTGGGATAGTTCTGTCATCAAGTGTCGCTTTCACATCTGTCCCTTCATTTCCATTCTTAATGCTCCTATCCTATTTCAGCTCTTTATGTTGTCTCCCACAGTCTCTGGTAATAATCTTTTAATTGGTCTCACTTTCTTGGAGCATCCCCTTTTCGGACTTATTTGTATAGAACTCTGGATTAATCTTGTTTTATATCTTTTTAAAAAAGATTTTATTTATTTGTCAGAAAGAGAGAAAGTGAGAGAGGGAGAGACAGATAGAGGGAGAAGCAGGCTTCCCATTGAGCAGGGAGTCTGACTAGGGCTCAATCCAGGACCCTGGGATCATGACCTAGCTGTAGGCAGACACTTAACCAGGAGTCCCTGGGATTAATCTTAATACAGTTTTCTTCAATTGTTCTTTGTAACCTTTTGACTGAAATCCAAGCCTCTCAGCTACGTTTTCAAAATCCACTGTGAATTCTAGCTTTACTCCCTGTCTGACCTGAAACTCATGTCTCCTGCAGACTCAGAGATAAGGGAGTAAAAACAATGGACTCCCCCTCACAGAAATAAACAACATTCTTCTAGCTCAGCCCCATCCCCACTGCTGCAAAGGCCCCTGTTATTTCTGATGTTCTTTTCTCTTTGTTTGGCTCTGTTGTTTTTCTCTAGGACTATCTGCTGAGGTCTCCTCATCCTCATGAATGCCTTTGTAAGAATAATAACACTAAAGATTGATCATTTCACAAATGTATAAAAATGTCAAATTATTATGTTCCACACCTAAAACTAATATAATGTTATATCTCAGTTATACCTCAGTTCAAGAAAAGAAAGAGAAAAAGGAAGGAAGGAAGGAAAAAAGAAAAGAAAAAAAAAAGAAAAGAAAAAAGAAAGAGTAACGCTAAAGATTACCACAAACCAGACATTGGGTTACACTGTTTTACATGAGCAAATCCTCATAACTCCCTATGGTGTAGGTACCAGTAGGAAGTAGTAAATGCCAGTGCCAGGATAAAGCCCTGAAAGGCCAACTCCAGAATCCAAGATCTCAACCACCACACTTTTTTTTTTAATTTTATTTTTGTTCTTTGCCCAAGGGGTACAGGTCTGTGAATCATCAGGCTTACATCTTTCACAGCATTCACCAAAGCACAAACCCTCCCCAATGTCCATAACCCATCCACCCTATCCCTACCCTCCCACCCCCCAGTAACCCTCAGTTTGTTTTGTGAGATTAGGAGTCTCTTATGGTTTGTGTCCTTCCCCATCCCATCTTGTTTCATTATTTTTCCCTCCCTACCCCCCACGACCCCCCACCCTGCCCCTCAAGTTCCTCATATCAGAGAGATCATATGATAATTGTCTTTCTCTGATTGACTTATTTCGCTCAGCATAATACCCTCCAGTTCCATCCATGTCGTTGCAAACGGCAAGATTTCGTTTCTTTTGATAGCTGCATAATATTCCATTGTATATATATACCACATCTTCTTTATCCATTCATCTGTTGATGGACATCTAGGTTCTTTCCATAGTTTGGCTATTGTGGACATTGCTGCTATAAACATTCGGGTGCACGTGCCCCTGAGGAACACTACCTTTGTGTCTTTAGGATAAATACCCAGTAGTGCGATTGCTGGGTCGTAGGGTAGCTCCATTTTCAACTTTTTGAGGAATCTCCATACTGTTTTCCAGAGTGGCTGCACCAGCTTGCATTCCCACCAACAGTGTAGGAGGGTTCCCCTTTCTCCGCAACCTCGCCAACATCTGTCGTTTCCTGACTTGTTGATTTTAGCCATTCTGACTGGTGTAAGGTAGTATCTCGCTGTGGTTTTGATTTGTATTTCTCTGATGCCGAGTGATGTTGAGCACTTTCTCATGTGTCTTCAACCACCACACTTTGAGGACACCTTCTTATGTCACCATACACCATTAAGGATGAGGAAGTCCACAGGTATCTTGACTCTGAGTTGCTTTCTTTCAGTTCCCCCTTTTGCTGCTCTCCCTGCTTAAAAGTCCTTGGTGCTGGTGTCATCAGAACCTCAGACCTGAACCTGCACCATTCAAGTCACTGATGAGCTGGGAGCTTTGAATATGTCAAAGCTTCACTCTGCCTCTGGAGCCTTCCTAGTGTCATAACCCTGTGGGTTCTCACCTAGGTAGGCAGAATTCGTTCTCATCCTTTGAGTTACATCCTGATACCAGGACACCCATAACTGTCCCTATGACCATCTTGTGCCCCCCCCCAGATTATTTCAGATATTTTAGTGAACATAGATCTTCCACTTTTAACTTTGGATTCCCTCTGTCCAAATGGCACTTAAAGTGGGCTTATGGGCTAGACTGGAAGATCTAACGTGAAAAGTGTGCCCCTAGTACAAACTCAAAATCACTCCCTCTCTCACTAAAGAACTGGGAAGGAGGGAGAAGGGTTTGTCATTAAATACCTCTTTGAACTGTTAGAATACATGCCCTCCTTTTTCAATTAACAAACTCTAGTTAAAAATAAGCGGTTATAAAAAAATACAAATCCCCTCCCCAAAATACAAATCCCCCTTGTAACTGAACTGAGTTCTCTCCTTAGTGATTGACAGTAGAAACTACACTAAGTGAACTGTCACACAAAGGAAACTTTCTCTGCAGCAAATAAAAAGATCACAGGGAGTAACTCAAAGCCATGACCCCCTGTGCAAGGGTGAATGGGTTTCTTTTATTTAGGGTTAGGATGAATATTTAGATAGGAGAGTCTTGTCTTTATATGTAGAGGTGGGCATGCATACATTGTATGTTATGTAAATGAGGCTTTCTCCTCCTTGGGTGGAGATTTTAGTATTATAACACGAGGTAAAAATCACTTCATGGGTCACTCCATGGTCCATCTATGCAGGCATGAGTTGCAACTGGTCTGGGTGGGCTGAGCTGACTAGAACTCTTTGTCCCGGCAGTTGTTATTGCTTGAGGGGTAGTTTTCAGTTTCCATCAAGAGATGCTTTGCCCCCTCAGGTCTTTTGCCTGAGTTAAGAGATAAGCTGGCTAGAAGAGCTTAAGAAAAAATGTGGGACAAAGGTCAGTGAGTACAAGCAACTGAGGGGTAAAGGTCAGGTCTTGGGGTCTAGCTGGTGACACCCCTTTAAGATTAATTTCTCACCATGTGGTTATTAGGTGGAGTTTGTGTAATTTTTTTTCCAGAAGGCTGTTTAGTTTCTCATATAAACAGATTGCTGGCAGGTCCCAACTCATGAGACTCCTGAGCTGTGTTTAGACCAGGATTGAACCCCACTTTATCTATTCCTTCCTTCCTTCCTCCCTTCCTTCCTTCCTTCCTTCCTTCCTTCCTTCCTTCCTTCCTTCCTTCCTTCCCCACGTGAACCTTCTGAAATCTACCAAATAGAAACACACCCGAAATCAGCACTGTGGTTTCTTGCAATGCCTTTTTTTCATGACCCTTCCTTCACCTAAACCTCCTTGCCTTCTCCATCTCCTAAAATCATGTCTTTTAATGCTCAGATCCAAGATTCCTCTTTCAGGAATTCTTCACTGAGCACCCTAGAAATGAGCTTTTTCTCCCTGCTCTCCTGACTGCTTTAAGTCATTTTCCTGATACCCATAATGGACGTTTGTTTTGTCTGCCCAGAATCCCTTCCCACTATCTCCAGTAGCAGGAACTACCTCTACTTGTTTTCATCTCCGTTCCAAACATGTAATGTTGGTGTAGACACCAATCACCGTACTCCATTACACCGGACAAGGAGTAACATATACTCAACATTGCTGATTGTAACACCCTACTGCTTTGACCTTAAAGATTGGTGGGGGATGGGGACATATGACCAGAGCAAGACCAACCAGTTTTTCCTTGGATCTACATTTATTGAAGTGAGGAAAAAGAAGTTCTCTCCTCTTTCTGGGTCAAAATACTTACATGGTGTTAAGAGGTGCTTTGATGCATGTGTTTGCATGTGTGTGTGTGTGTGAGAGAACCCAACAATTTTGAGTCCCTCAATCTACTGCATCCTTCTGGTTGTATGAGGGAATAAATTGCCTTTATTGCTTAAGCCAATGTGAATTGGTTGTTGCTGCTTGCAACAGAATGAGTATGAACTATAAAAAAGCCTGTTCCTGTAATTAATAAAATTTTAAAATTTAGGACAACTTTTTCTTACCTCTAGATTACAAGCTTCTGCCAGCAAAGACTACACATTTTTCATATTTGTATCTCCCCAGACCTAGCACAATGCAATCATTTGTGTAATATGGACCCTCAACTCTATGGTCAACTAATCTTCGACAAAGCAGGAAAGAATGTCCAGTGGGAAAAAGACAGTCTCTTCAACAAATGGTGTTGGGAAAACTGGTCAGCCACATGCAGAAAAATGAAACTGGATCATTTCCTTACACCACACACAAAAATAGACTCAAAATGGATAAAAGACCTCAATGTGAGAAAGGAATCCATCAAAATCCTCGAGGAGAACACAGGCAGCAACCTCTTCGACCTCAACCGCAGCAACTTCTTCCTAGGAACCTCACCAAAGGCAAGGGAAGCAAGGGCAAAAATGAACTATTGGGACTTCATCAAGATTAAAAGCTTTTGCACAGCAAAGGAAACAGTCAACAAAACCAAAAGACAACTGACAGAATGGGAGAAGATATTTGCAAATGACATATCAGATAAAGGGCTAGTATCCAAAATCTATAAAGAGCTTCTCAAACTCAACACCCATAAAACAAATAACCCAGTCAAGAAATGGGCAGAAGACATGAACAGACATTTCTCCAAAGAAGACATCCAAATGGCCAACAGACACATGAGAAAGTGCTCAACATCACTCGGCATCAGAGAAATACAAATCAAAACCACAGCGAGATACCACCTTACACCAGTCAGAATGGCTAAAATCAACAAGTCAGGAAATGACAGATGTTGGCGAGGTTGCGGAGAAAGGGGAACCCTCCTACACTGTTGGTGGGAATGCAAACTGGTGCAGCCACTCTGGAAAACAGTATGGAGATTCCTCAAAAAGTTGAAAATGGAGCTACCCTACGACCCAGCAATCGCACTACTGGGTATTTATCCTAAAGACACAAAGGTAGTGATCCTCAGGGGCACGTGCACCCGAATGTTTATAGCAGCAATGTCCACAATAGCCAAACTATGGAAAGAACCTAGATGTCCATCAACAGATGAATGGATAAAGAAGATGTGGTATATATATACAATGGAATATTATGCAGCTATCAAAAGAAACGAAATCTTGCCATTCGCAACGACATGGATGGAACTGGAGGGTATTATGCTGAGCGAAATAAGTCAATCAGAGAAAGACAATTATCATATGATCTCTCTGATATGAGGAACTTGAGGGGCAGGGTGGGGGGTTGTGGGGGGTAGGGAGGGAAAAATAATGAAACAAGATGGGATGGGGAAGGAGACAAACCATAAGAGACTTCTAATCTCATAAAACAAACTGAGGGTTACTGGGGGGTGGGAGGGTAGGGATAGGGTGGATGGGTTATGGACATTGGGGAGGGTTTGTGCTTTGGTGAATGCTGTGAAAGATGTAAGCCTGATGATTCACAGACCTGTACCCCTTGGGCAAATAATAAAAATAAAATTAAAAAAAAATAATTTGTGTAACATAAGCCCAAAAACATGCTATATGAATGAATAACTAAATTTGTATGCCATGCCTCAATTGACAAGCTAAGATTGAACTGTTTATTTCTTCTTGGAGGACACTTTGTCTCTATATACATTTAGCTGCTACCAAGTATACACTGGTATTTTGTTACATGATCTAAATGACAAGACTAGACTGCCTGGGGTTCTCTGGCCAAATAAGGAAGAAAGAAATTTATTACAAAGATGTGGGGTGGCTTATATATTTATAGGAAAAACTGTACATCCAGGCTTTTGATGTTCTGAAGAAAGAGTGGCCAAGGCTGGATCATGAGCCCATTCTGGTCTTGAGGGGCAAGTCCAGGCAAGTCCACCTTAGGCATGTACTTTAATTAGATACGATTTGAAGTACTTTCTGTGAACTGAGAATTATGAAGAATAAAAAAAGAGTAAAATGTGTGGTCCTTGCCTGCTCTTGGGAAAAGGGAAACAAGACTTATACATGCAAAAACAAATATAATAAAGAAATTAAGACAGCATAATATTAGCACTGAATTGAAGGTACAGGAGGTAGATGCTATGGTAAGGTAAGGATTGATTTCCTGAAGACTCGTGGCCATTTACCAAGCATTGTTAGGCATTTGCCAAGCATTTTCAAGCCTCTTAGTCTGAAATCCCCCTTCCTTTTATCAAAATTCCATGTATCCTGCCAGATTCAAGGATCACTTCCTCATGAAGTCTTTCCGGCTGGCTCCCACCAAAAATTCTACCCTTCCACAGAACTTTCTCTGTGCCTCTGTAGTATAGCATTTGCCTTTGCCTCACTCTTCTATATTTCTTACCTGTCTTTCCCACCACCCCTCAAGAACAGGGATTGTGTATCTTTCAATTATTTTTTTTCTTTTTTGTGCTGTGATGGTTAATTTTATGTGTCAGTTGGTTAGGCTATGGTACCCAGTTTGAACAAACACCAGTGTAGATGTTGCTGTAAAGGTATTTTTTAGATGTGATTAGTGTTTATTATTAGTAGACTTTAAATCAGATTATTCTCTATAATGTGTGTGGTCCTCGTCTAATGAATTGAAGGTCTTAAGAGCAAAGACTGAGGTTTCTTTCCTTTTTCTTTTTTTTTTTAAGATTTTATTTATTTATTTGACAGAGAGGGAGAATACAAGCAGGCAGAGCAGCAGGCAGAGGCAGATAAAGAAGCACACTCCCCACTGAGCAGGCAGCCTGTTGCAGGGCTTGATCCCAGGTCCCCTGGATCATGGGAAGGCAGCCACTTAACCAACTGAGCCACCCAGGTGACCCCTTTTCTTATTCTTTTTAAGTAAGTTCCACACCCGACATGAGGCTTGAACTCATGACCCTGAGATAAACAATTGCATGCTCTACCAACTGAGCCAGGCCAGGGCCCCAAGACTGACGTTTCTTTTCTTTCTTTCTTTCTTTCTTTTTTTTTTTTTTTAAAGATTTTATTTATTTATTTATTTGACAGAGAGAGAGAGATCACAAGTAGAGAGACAGGCAGAGAGAGAGGAGGAAGCAGGCTCCCTGCTGAGCAGAGAGCCCAATGCGGGCCTCCATCCCAGGACCCTGAGATCATGACCTGAGCCGAAGGCAGAGGCTTTAACCCACTGAGCCACCCAGGCACCCAAGACTGACGTTTCTTCAAGAAGGAATTCTTTTCAAGACTACAGGATAGAAACCCTGTCTGAGTTTTCAGCTTATGGAATTTGGATTCAGGGCTATAAGATCAACTCTTACATGAGTTTCCAGCCTGCCATCCTGCCCTACAAATTTCAGATTTGTAGTCTCCACAGTTAGATGAGCCAAATCATTAAAATCAATCTCTCTCCCCCTGTCCATCTTTCCTTCTTTCATCCTTTCCACTTTTCCTCCTCTCTCCATCCCTATGTTTTTCTCTCCTCTGTCCCTCTCTCCCTCTTCCTCTCTGTGAGTTTTGCATTTCCTCACATATTTAATGAGGGCCTACTATATATTGGGCTGTTTTAGGCCCTGGGGATAAGGCAGTGCACAAACAGACAAAAATTCCTCATGAATAAGCAATCATGAGCTTACATATTAGAGACAGAGGCAAATCATAAAGAAATACATAAAATACATAGTATATACGATGATGGTCTATCTGTTAATAAAAACAAGGCAGGAGAGGGGGAACAGGGAGTACTGCCAGTGGGGGCAGTGTGTTTTAATATTAAATAGGTTAAGAAGGCTTTCCTGAGAAGGTATCTTTTGAATAAAGACAGGAAGTGAGAGATCAAGCCAGGTAGGTAGATATTTGGAGGGAGTGGGACAATGCTCCAGGCAGAGAGAATAGCAAATCAAGACTACCTCATCCAAGATCATGACCACTACCACCGGGCAACCTGCATAGAGTGGTTGGCTGATGTGAAGAAATAAAGTTTTGCCCTCCTTAAGGCAGAGAGCCCATAAGGGCACTCTATAGAGTCAGCTGGAGCCTCTCTTACGACAGCTTCATAGTTCAACTTCTCCCCCTTCACAAGCCTGTTTCTTCACCTCTCATAGGTGTTGTTCTCTAGATAGAGTTGTCAGATTTAGCAAATATAAGCACAGAACATCCAGTTAAATTTGAATTTGAGATAAACAAGAATAATTTTTAATATAAGCTTGTCCCAAATATTGCATTATTTGTTGTTTATCTGAAATTCAAACACAACTGGGCATAATGTATTTTATCTGGCAACCCTAACCCTATAGCACTCCCAAATAAAATGCTTGCATGTAAATCTCAGAGTTTTGAGTCTGATTCCCAGAGAACCTAATTTATGACACTTGGTATAGGGAGATACCATGAGAAGCAGACACTAAAATAGGATTTCGAAGCTGGTTCACCGAACAGCCAGTTTACATTGAAGACCTGATCACTGGTGTAGGTGTTGACCCTTGGCAAATGGTTGTGGTGTAATTGTTAAAACTCCACCAGTGGGGAACTGGGTTAGAAGACTGGAGGGAAGGGATGCAATGAAGATCATGTGAGGGCTTCAAGGGACATAATTATATAAGGATTTTGGAGGGGCGCCTGGGTAACTCAGTCATTAAGTGCCTGCCTTTGACTCAGGTCATGATCCCAGGGTCCTAGGATCAAGCCCCACATCAGGCTTTCTGCTTTGCGGGAAGCCTGCTTCTCCCTCTTCCACTCCCCCTGCTTGTGTTCCTTCTCTTATTGTGTGTCTTTCTCTGTCAAATAAAGAAATAAAGTCTTTAAAAAAAAAGAATTTTGGAATTGGATGGCCATTTCTTCTAGCTATTAATGCATTAAAGAAAGACAGTGAAAGTCTGAGGTCATTAATCACCTATATAAGGTGAAATGTGAAACCAGAGACCCTCCTTGGCAGCCTATAAAGACACTCTCATTGCCTATAGCTGGAGGGCAGGAAAGGCTGAGGTACAGGAGCAGGACTTAATTATTATTTTTAAAGTAGCAGAGTTCCAAAGAAAACTGGATTATCTGTCATGTCAGATTTGCTATACAAAGGGCAAGGATTGGCAAGGAGTGGGACCCTGGAATTTTGGGATGAGGATCTCTGGATAAATGAATTCAAAATCCTTTGGATCAAAACGCTAAAAATTCCTCTGAATCCTCTGAGCCTACAGAAGTAGCTCATTTCTCTCTGTTAAAGGATAGCACCCTCCCCTTTCTTAAAGATTCTTGGGGATTCTCTTTGCAGGACAATTTGTGCCCTCCTATAGGATCTATCCCCATTTCTTCTCCTGGCAAAAAAAACCCCAATGACTAGAATCAAGTCAACAAAATCCAGCAGGGGAAGTGCTAGGCCTGCTGAGGGAGAAAAGGACTATATATCAAACGAACTGCAGAGCCTCGCTAACATATACCCTTAAGAGCCAGGAAAGCATGTAAGTTATAGATTGGGTTCCCTGGATAACAGACTCTTAGAATCCTGGATCAAAGATCATTAAATAAAATTGGATAACAATTTATCCATATGGGACCAATATCCCATGATACAAAATTTAATAGCTGTTAGAGATCTTTGGAAATGGTTCTATTAAGCTGCTTGGTTGACTCTTGGAGGCCTGAATAGTGACGGTCCACTCTAAGTGAAGGGGAAATGCTAGAACTATCGTGGCAAACAATGGAGGAAGGGATCAAAAAACTAAGAGAAGTGGGCATGTTAGAGTGGATTTCTATATAATGCCAGAAAACATGAATATACTTGAGAGTTAGCAGAACTCCTATGTTGCTGTCAGGGACTAGGATTTTACTTTTCTTACAAGATAATAAGTTATCCTATTATTGTTTCATGCATACTGGTGGTATATGAGACTCCTGAGTCAGAAACAAAGGACTTTATTACAGCACAACAAGCAAGCAGTATGAGCAGCATATTTACCTCAGTTCCCCTTGCCCTTCAATTCCCAAGGGGGCGATGTGGAGGGTCCAGATGGATACCTGTATGCGGTGGGTTGTGTTGTAGGAGATTACTAAGTTTGAGGAATCTACCATTTTTACAATAAGCAGTATGAATTCCTGTTCTTTGTTCTGGTGGGAGATATTGGCTCATGTCTCAGAGTTCCTTGCTGCAAACACAGCCCTGAGAAGTTTCCTGGATAGAAAGAAGTTGACGCCTTGGCATAGGTCTTAGAGTACCCAACAAGATTGTTCAGGGATATTCAAAACTCATGGCAGATTCCCTCTCCCAGCAGTTTGTTCTTTTGCCTGTTGGATGAATGCTGTTATAGTGAGAAAGGTCAAATAGAAACCTCTGAAACTGTTCCCTCCTGCCCATCCAAGACAATAAATAAAAAATAATATTGCACTCCAGGGAGAATGGCAGAGATGAAAGGCACCCTTAAAGACTTAAATGCAAGGATGTTTGCCCATTTAATTTAACTATCGAATCCAAACAAAAATGCAAGGTAGAGCTTTGAAGGATGAAAAACTCATCTAAATTATAGCCCCAATTATAGCTGCTTTCTTACAAGTGGTATTTTTGTTAGAGCAGATTAACATGGCTTCAGTTTGTGGTATTAGCTATTAATTTGGTAAATGCATTCTTACCCATCCCCATCTGGAAGAAGTTCATATTCACATGGAATGGACCACAGTATACATTTAAAGTCTTGCCCCAGGGCTATGTTAACTCTCCTACTCTCTGTCATTATAAAGTTTGAAAGAAACTTGGCCATCTGGACATCTTGCTGAACATCACAGTGGTCCAATTTCCTGATGATACTGTATTATTCAGACCAGATAAGGCAAAAATACAAACACATGTTGGAGGCCTGGATAAAACACACATGTTTCAGAGGTTCTACAAAGATTTGGGGCCCTGCCACACCAGTGAAATTTTCTGGGGACTGGTAGTGTCAGGCATGCTGGGACATCCCCTCCAAAGTAAAGGTCAAATTATTCCATCTTGCACATTTTACCATTCAGAAGGAAGCATAATGCCTGATAGGTCTCCGTGTTTTGGAGGTAGCATATTACACACTTGGGAATATTGCTTTACACTTCACCAAGTGACAAGGAAGTCTGCCAGCTTTAAATGAGGCCCAGAGCAGCAAAGGGCTCCACAGCAGTTCAAGCTGTACTACAAGAAGCCCTACTTCTTGGGCCATGTGACCCATCATATTCTATGATATAAGAGAATCTACAATGAGAAGATGCATCAAGTTTATGCCAGCGCCAAAATGAAAATCAGAGTTGATACACATAGGGCTCTGGAGTAAGGACATGCTACCTACAGCAGAGAATATATACTGCTCAAAACAGAGCTCCTGGGCACCTGGGTGGCTCAGTTGGTTAAGCAACTGCCTTTGGCTCAGGTCATGGACCTAGAGTCCTGGGATCGAGTCCAGCATTGGGCTCCCTGCTTGGCTCGGCAGGGAGTCTGCTTCTCCGTTTGACCTCTCCTTTCTCATGCTCTCTCAAATAAATAAATAAAATCTTTAAAAGAAAGAAAGAAAGGAAAAAAACAGAGCTCCTGGCATGCTGTTGGCATAGTAGACACCAAGTATCTGATCAAGTGACCATGTGGCTGGAGCTGTTCATTAAAGCATAAGATCAGCAGATCTAGCAGCAATCCATTGTAAGATAGAAGTAATGCTTTCAGAGTTGGGCATATGAAGGGCCAAAGGGCAAAAGTAATTTACATAAGCAGATGACTTATACTCCCATGTTATCTACTACTGTTGCACTCTCTGCTACTGGTACCTCTCACTCAAACCTATTTTCCAGGCTGACTTCCAGAATGTCAGAGTAAAGTTCTTTGAAAATCTACTTTTCCATAGAGGAAACAAGAAAGAACACTAGAAAAAACTGACAAAATCAGCTTGTTCAGAACTTTGGAAATTAACAAATGGCTTGCAACAATCTGAGTAAAGTTTACTCAGAAAAACGGCTAAATTCAGCAAAAATTTGATGAACTTTATGGTGTTTTAACTTGCCCTAATCTCATCCCTACTTTCCTTGCTCTTCAGTGGCCTCGAAAAAGTAATAGCAAGCCCCACGTTGGGTGTATAGATTACTTTAAAAAGGGAAAAGCAGGTGGAGCTAACAAGAATCTGACCAAAAAAACTTGAAAAATGGGCATGGGCAGTTTGTAGATATCTTTTTTTTTTTTTTTAAGATTTATTTATTTTGGCACGCCTGAGTGACTCATTTGGTTAAACATCTGCTTTTGGCTCGGGTCATGATCCCAGGGTTTTGGGATTGAGTCCTGTGTTGAGCTCCTTGCTTAGCAAGGAACCTGCTTCTCCCTCTGCCTGCTGCTCCCTCTGCTTGTGCTCTCAATCTCTGACAAATAAATAGAATCTTTAAAAAAAGGTTTATTTATTTATTTTAGAGAGACTATGTGTGCAGGAGGGTGGGCAGAAGGAGAGGGAGAGAGAGAATCTCGAGAAGACTCCCCACTGAGCATGGAGCCTGATGCGGGGCTCCATCTCATGACCCTGAGATCATGACCTGAGCCAAAATCAAGAGTAGGATGCTCAACTGACTGAGCCACCCAGGTACCCTTGTAGATAGATATCTTTTGAGAGCTCTAAGACATTCCTTCAATTCTAGAAGTCCATATGCATATGCAGAGCTGTGTAGATGCCTGAGAAAGACCTGAGAGGGCCCTAATATCTCACCTCTGACTGACTTTGAGGGTCTGCATAAGCAGAAATTATGCATGTGGCAGTAAACATTTTACCATGAGATCTAGTGGTCTTGTCACACTCCACACCCAGAGGCATCTAGCTTGATGAAATGATGAAATGGACTTTTGAAAGCACAGCTGAAACACCAGCTTAGAGATAGTACCTGATGAAAGTGGGATGGCATCCTACAGATGCAGTATATAGCCTAAATCAATGACCAATTATATGGTGCTTTGTTCCTAATAGGTAGATTAGATGAGTCTGGAAATCAAAGGGTAGAAGTAGAGTGACTGTTTACCATCATTCCCAGTGACCCTTTTGGGGAATTTGTGCTTCTAGGCTGGGGATCTAGAGGTCTCAGTTCTTAGAGGGCATACAAGAGTTCTATTAAGCTGTAAGTAATGGCACCTGCCCAGTCTCTTTAGCTACTTTATGCTGTGAGACCAGAAGGTAAGGAAAAGAGTAGCTATCCTGGCAGAAGTAATTGACCCTGATCATCAGGAGGAGATAGGACTGTCATTACACAATGAAGTCAGGGAAGAATATGCTTGGCATTCAGATTATCTAATGGAGTGTCCTTTGATATTACTCTGGTCAGTGTCTACAGCAAATGGACAAATGCAGCATCCACAGCCTGAGAAAGATGTGATAATCAGGGGCTTGTATCCCTCATAGATAAGAGAACCTCATAGAACAGAGGTTCTGTTCGTAGGTGGCCTCATAGAACAGAGGCCATCTATCATATAGGCCACCTAGACCAGAAGAGGAGCTTGATTGAAAATGCTCATCTAGAATGAGTTGTGGCATAGGAGACAATGAGTATCGGTCATTGCCTTGAGACCAGCTCCAAGACAGGACTGGGGGAAGAGCTACAGGTCTTCCACTAATCTTATAAGTTTCCCAAAGAAAAGAGACCAGTAAGAACACTAGAGGAGCTCTTCCCAAATGAGGTGAACTTATTATATTAAAGAAGTAGGTTCCAGAGGTGCAAGGGATAGAATGTATTGGATGCTGTGGCGTGTTGCTTAGATTCCCTATTCAGGACTGTAGCACTCATTTACCCAGCTGTTGGAGTATTGGTAGCCAACAGTTCTCAACTGAATTCTTCTCTGCTAATTTCCTTCAACTAAAGAGCCACCTTGCCCAAGGTCATACTTTAGGGACAATTACATGTAATGATTGGTTGATCAGAGGGTCTAAAGGCTTAGCAAATGGGATAACTCTGAAGGCCATTCAAGCTCCAGAGCTCCCTGTAAGATTCAGCTGAGTTTTCTTTTATAGTTGCATTGCAGGTCAAGTTCTCCCTCTACCCAGTCCTACTTACCTTTCCCTCAGATCACCCCTCAATAACCTCCTACATGCAAATTTCAGAATCTCAGAGCCTGTTTCCTGAGAAGCCTAATCTACAATAATAGGTTTGAAATGGGGTTCAGGGTTCAACATTTCTAATAAATTCCCAGGTGATGCCAATTGTGCCAGTCTGCAAAATTCAATTTTGGAATCAGGTTTATTGGGATATAATTTACCTAGGGCAGAATTAACCCTTTTTTTGGTATACATTTTGATCACTTTTTAGAAATGAATAGAGTCATGTAGTTACCACCACAATATAGAACCATCACCCCCAAAATTTCCTCATGCCTTTTTGTAGTCAGTCCCCTCTCTCCAACCATAGCACCTGGCAACTGTTTTACTGATTTCTGTCCCTTTGGTTTTCCTTTTTTCCAGAGTGTCATATAAATGGGGTCTTTGAGTGTGAATAGACTTTTGAGTGTGAATCTAATAATTTACTATAGTGTTTTGAAATTTGCATATGTTGTTGAATGTATTGGTACCTTATTCATTTTTATTACTAATATTTCATTGTATGGATGTACCACAATTTTTTAATCCATCCCCAGTTGATAGACATTTGGATTGTCTTCCATTTGAAGTGATTATAAATAAAGCTGGTACACACATTTGCTTACAGTTCTTTGTAAGGAAATGTAGAAAAATACCTAGGAGTGGGATTGCTGAGTTGTATAATAAGTGTGTGCTTAATTTTAGAAGAAGCTGCCATATTGTTGTCCAAAATGGCTCTACCACTTTGCATTCAGCAGTGTTTGAGAATCCCCATTGCTCTGTATCCTCTCTAGAGCTTGGCATTGTCAGTTTTTTTCTTTTTAATTTTATCCATTCTAGTAGGTATGTAGTTAACACATTGCTTAAACTTGCCTTTACCTAGTGATTTATAATGAAGTGCATCTTCTTATTTGTTTGTGGACCACTCGTATATTTTCTTTTGTAAAGTGTTCAATTCTGTAAAGTGTTCAATTCTTTTACTCATTGGGGTGAGAGTAGGGAGGTTGCTTGTCTTCTTACCTATTAAATTTTAGGAGTTCTTTATATATTCCGACTATAAGTTTTTATCAGATACATGTTCACAAATAGTTTCTTGCAGTCTTGTCTTTTGTCTTGTGGTTTGTCTTATTTTCTAAGAGTTTATTTTACAGAGCAGAAATTAAAAATTTTGATGAAATCCAAATTATCAATTTAAAGCATTTTATGATTTACTCTTTTATATCCTGTCTGTGAAATCTTTTCCTACCTCCAATGTCACAAGACTTTCTCTTATGTTTTCTTCTGGAAGCTTTATATTTTAGACTTTACATTGAGATCTATAATCCATTTCCATGTATTTTTTTTCATTTCCATGTATTTTTATATGTTATATCAGGAATGGGCCAAGATAAATTTTTTTTTTTGCAAATACATGTTAGATACTCTGAAATCATTTTACAATTGAATTATCTTGGTATGTATAAAAAAGCAACAGATCATATATGTGGGTCTAGTTCTGGATTCTCAGTTCTGTTCCATTGATCTGTATCTACCCTTATGTCAATACCATACTGTCTTGATTACCGTAGCCTTATAATCAGTCTTGAAATCAAGTAGTATGAGTCCTTCAACTTTGTTCTTTATCAAAACTGTTTTGGCTATTCTAGGAATTGCTTTTCCATATAAATTTTGCTTTTCCATATAAGTTTTTAAATCAGCTTTTCCATATAAATTTTTAAATCAGCTTATCAATTTCTATAAAAGAAACCTTCAGAGATTTTAGTTGGGATTGCACTGAATCTATACATGAATTTGGAGAAAACTAACATTTTAAGAACACTGAATTTTCCAATCTATGAACATGGTATATCTTTTCATTTATCTAGGTCTTGTTAATTTCTGTGGTTAGTGTTTTGTAGCTTTCTGCAGACAAATACTGGCCATTTTTTTGTTTTAGTTATCTATAAATATTTCATGTTTGGTGCTATTAAATATGGTACTTTATAATATTTTAATTTCCCATTATTCATTACAAATGTATAGGAATCTAATTGATCTTTGTATATTGATCTTGTACCCTGCAAACTTGCTAAACTCACTCATTAGGTCCTGCAGTTTCTTTGTACATTCTTTGGAATTTTCTATGTAGATAATCATGTTATCTGTCCTAAATCACTTTTTGAATAACAGGAGCTTAAACTAATATTAGACAAAATCTCATTACTTGCAGCTGAAGCCATTTCTTTTTTTTTTTTTTTAAGATTTTATTTATTTATTTGACAGAGAGAGAGACAGTGAGAGAGGGAACACAAGCAGGGGGTGTGGGAGAGGGAGAAGCAGTCTCCCCACCGAGCAGGGAGCCTGATGAGAGCTCCATCCCAGGACCCTGGGATCATGACCTGAGCTGAAGGCAGACGCTTAATGACTGGGCCACCCAGGTGCCCCCTGAAACAATTTCTAATTGAAACAATGACTTGATAAAATTTTGACAATGTATATTAGCTTTCCAATATGAAAGAAGAGGAATTAGCTCGCTTATATCGTACTTACTATCTGTATTCTCTTTTTCTCAGCAACTGTCCAGTTGTTTTTTAGTTTCAGACCTCTTCAGGGCATATACTGGCCTCTTCCTTATCTGTAGTCCCCAGTGCATATTCCTGCTACATCCTCCTTCATTCTGCTTCATCAGTTAGTAGCATTTCTCTACTTGCTTTTTATCATCCAAAACTTTGAGGAAATTTCTTGTTTACTGATGGTTCCTGTGAAGGAATACTGGCTGTCCCCCTGTATCCTCTTCTTTAATAATAAGACTCCCAATTTTTAAGTGGTTATGTGGCCATGGAGAATAAAGTTTATATCTCTCATTCTTCCTACAACTAGATGCAGCCCTGTGTCTAGGGTCAACAGGATATAAGTGAAAGTATCCTTTTGGTGAGAAGCATCCTTAAAAGGAAGGGTGCATCCTTTTTCATCTCTTCCTTCTTCCTGTTGACGATGTTGCCATTTACTGGCTATAATTCCAGCACCCAAATTAGAACATCAGGTGATGTTGGGAAGAGAAACAAGGTTGAGCAAAAATGAGGAGCCTAAGGTCCCTAACACTGGGCTGGCCACCTCTGGACTCCTGGTACAGAAGAGAGAAAGACACTTCTATCTTTTTTAGGACACTATAATTTAGATTTTTCTGTTATTCAAAATGAATTTAATCCCAGCTTATAGAGCTCTTCTCCCCTTCTCTCTCTCTCTCTCTCTCTCTCTCTCTCTCTCTCTCTCTCTCTCTCTCTCTTTAAAAGATTTTATTTATTTATTTGACAGAGAGAACGTGAACACAAGCAGGGTAAGTGGTGGGCAAAGGGAGAGGGAGAAGCAGGCTCCCCACAGAGCAAGGAGCCTGATGTTGGGGCTTGATCCCAGGATGCTGGGATCATGACCTGAGCTGATGGCAGATGCTTAACCAACTGAGCCACCCAGGCACCCCTCAGGTTTTCAGATTTAATTACAGTTTTGTTCTCTTATTTTTCTATTTATGACCAGCATTTCCATAAGCTATATAGTGCTTCTAATTATAATTTAAGGTGGCTGTATTCTATTATATTAAGTATATGTATCATAATTGACTTAACTTTTCTTTTATTTCTGTTTATTAAACTATAAATTATCAGGGGTGGGGTTGCTAAATCCAAGGATTTGAAAATTTCTATGGTTATTGAAATGTTTTATCAAATTGTAGGTCCAGAAGGGTAGAAAATTTCTATGTAATATAATTCATGTCTGTGTAACGTGCAGAGTTAGTATACTGCTCTGAAGGACAAATTGAATTCAGATAAATGAAGGGGAGGGAATTCAGGTAGGATAAAGACTACCACAGATTGTAGTTTCTCATTCAGCATAGAATCACCACTTCAGCCATCAGTGATCTACCTCAGTAGTGAGTGGTATAAGTGTAGATTCACATATTGAGATCCGATTGTGGAATGCCAGCTTAAGGAATTGGGTCTTTATTCTGTAGACAATGGGAAATCTGTGAAGATTCACAAAATAACAAGGATATTTTATAACTATGTTTAGATGAATTGGTGGGAAGGGAGTTGAGAGGGGAAAAATGAATAGATGAGGATTTAGGGAAACAGGGAGACCTCTTTGGAATTATTACAGTATTTTGGAGATGAGAAGATTGATAACACAAGAAATGGAATGAAAACCTTCCAGGCTAATGGTGCAGATTACCTCTGGGCTGGAGATACCCTCTTTCAATTTCTTTTGAAAATATTCAAAGAAATGAACAAACAAAAAAATTGTAAAGATACACAAAAATAAACAAATTGGCAATGATAGTGTAAATTCAAAAATGAAAGTTTACGTGCCAAAATAGTAGGTTCTTTCACCTAATTAATTGCATCATGATTTAGTTGGAATGAGAAATTTTTAATGATTCTATCTTGAACCTGTAAGTGTCTAAGGATAGAGGTTATACTGACTCACCTCTACCATCTGCTTCATCATCTGCCCTTACCCCAGGATAAAGGGGCTTCACTGGCCAGAGAAGCAGCAAGTCATCTCCCAAACACAGAAGAACAACCCTTCTTTAGGGAGACTCATAGGATGTGGGGAGCGGTAGCAAAAGAAGACTTCGGTCATAATTCTTACTTTTTTACAAAGAGAATGTATTTTAGTATTGCTCCTATAATTAGAAATATCACTGGGCAAAACAAAACCCATAAGTATTTGAGTACACTTTACATTATATACCAACCATTAATCTTTATTTATCACTTAACAATCTTTTTCCAGTTTTCTTACCAGGCTTGAATGGAATGCCGTTTTTCTAACATCTTAAATCCTTGTCTCAGAGTGATGTCCTTTCCAAGCTTCATGTCGAGATCTCAAGACTTGAAGATGTTTTGCCACCAAAACCTCTGGTCTGACTTCCCTGTCACAGTCACTACCCATTAAGTGATTCTGTGTGGAGGCTGGGTTCAGTAATGGAGTGTCTGGCCTCAGGGTTCACTTCTTGTTTCTTCCTTCCTTCCTCATAGCTGACATAACTGAGAAACTCTTTCTGATCCTGTAAGTGTATCCCCATACAAGCAGCTTCTGAGAGAAAGAGAGCCTTCAGAGAAGAGACAAGCTATCACAGATACAAGTTTCTCATTCAGCATAGAATCACCACTTCAGCCATCAGTGATCTGCGTCTGAGAGAGCAATTAATAAAATCTTCATTTAAGTCATAAACTCTTTTTTTAAATAAAGATTTTATTTATTTATTTGACACAGAGAGCGAGATCACAAGTAGACAGAGAGGCAGGCAGAGAGAGAGGAGAAGCAGGCTCCTTGCTGAGCAGGGAGTCCGATTTGGGACTCAATCTCAGGACTCTGAGATCATGAACTGAGCCAAAGGCAGAGGCTTTAACCCACTGAGCCACCTAGGCACCCCAAGTCATAAAGTCTTTTCTGAAAGGGTCAACATCTCTAACAGAATAAATGCCACAATCCAATATTTGAGCCAAAACAGGATTTCAAAACAGAATTATATAAGGTACTTTTTATCACAGTTCACTAAGAAGAGAACAAAAGGAGATGAGTTTAGGTTTAGATTTGCTAAAAGGAAGAACCTTTTCAAAATATGGATTATATATTAAAACTGGTTATTAGAAATTGCCTACCTTGGGGAACTTTAAAAATAGAACAGACAGTCATTCTTCTTGAATGATTTAGCTGCAGACCTGCATGGAAGCAAGAACGGAAATAAATGCTCTTTTGAGGACTCCTACAGTTTGTCTACTCTGGTTTCTGACAGTCCTTGCCCCTACTCCCTGACTTTATCTCAGGTCATCATGGCACAGTAGAGACAGGGAAGTTGATGGGAGGTAGATGATGATAGTGACATTTGGGATTACTTCACCACAGGAATTGAGAAGAAATGATTACAGTGCTCTGTCAGTCCACCAACTGAGCAGTTAATGTAAGCAGGTGGTACAGCATAATCCTTCAGTTATTTCTAGAATCTTGATGAATCAGTCAATCCATTCTTATACAAACTAAGGAAAGTAGTTGCGCCACTCCCAAAGAAAGAGGATAAAGCTATAATTTCAATCTGATAATGATATTGATCAGAACACAGCAAATATGTTCTTTTCTTCACACCTCCTAAAAGATGTTGACTTATTCAAAGCCTAATGCAGAAGACATTTTAAAAAAGTATTTGGCCTGTGGTATACATGTATTAGAAATTCTGTAGGATACATGTAACTGGCATAAATCTCATAATATGAATCAGATTTGCAAGAAATGTACCTTCATTTTTCTAAAACTTAATTTCTCTCTCTGTTTTTTGACTGGCATTCTGCCAGCGACAGATACTAAATTTTAGTCAGTTGAGGATTCCCGCTGCTCTTTTCCTCTGAGATCTGGGAACTTACCATGGTGCCACATCAGAGTGGCGATGGGTAGTGTCTTGTCCTTGTTCATCAGTCCATGCTGGCATCTGCTGAAATATATACAACATTCTGTCTGCTGCCTCTGTCTTTGGCTCCAGTGACTGTTCCTTTGTCTCTCCTCCTGACTGCAAAGCCTCTCTAGATATACTCTTTCCTCCTACTTACATGCTTTTCTACCATTCCTGTATTGCTGAAAACTAGGTGGGGTGTCCAAGTCCCTGCCCCAAGTCTACATTACTTTCAGGCACGTGGAAAGCATTTTGCTTCTCCCCAACCACACTGAAGTCCAGGGGATGCTATGACGCTGCATCTGTCCCACCTCCCAAGGCACAAATATTTCTTCTGTGCCTGTGCTCTCACCATTCTGGGGCAGGGGAGGACTCTGGTATCTTGAAACCTCCCTGGGTTCTCTCTGGGGATGCAGCACAGGTTTCCGCTACTCCTGTTTTCTTCATTCCAGATGGGATGAACTGGAAAGACCCCAAACTTTTTTTTTTTTAGATTTTATTTATTTATTTGACAGAGAGAGACACAGTGAGAGAGGGAACACAAGCAGAGGGGAGTGGGAGATGGAGAAGCAGGCTTCCCGCAGAGCAAGGAGCCTGATGCAGGGCTTGATCCCAGGACCCCTGCCTGGATCATGACATGGCAGACACTTAATGATTGAGCCACCCAAGTGCCCCCAAGAATCCTGAACTTTTTCTTAGGAACCCACTAATGTCTAAACCTTCTTTCCTTTTGATTTTCTCTCTTCATCTTCCAGTCCAAGTAAGCTTTATTTAGTCTCAGAAGTGGCATCTACATATCTTCCAAATTGTCCATGCTTAGAGAGCTTTGGGGTTTGGGCTTCTCATATTGAAAAAGGCTGTTCTGCTGTAACAGCCCTTCTCTTAGAGAATTGGTCCTCCATAATATAAAGCTTTAAATGGGGTATAAAGGAACTGCCAGGTCTTAAAGACACATCTGTTAATGTATCAAAATACGGTTCTACTATGTTGCTATAAAAGAAATTTAATGACAGGAGGCAATGAGAATTGGAAGATTTCAGTCCCAGGTGAGAGATAAAGTATCCCTTCTCTCTGTATCTGTGTCTCTATCTCTGTGTCTCTGTCTCTGTCTGTCTGTCTCTGACAATGCATAAAAGGCACCCAGCTCTTTTTTGTGGTTCAGCATGATTTCAATTCTCACTATGCTCTCAGGCAGATATCAATTACTATATTAGTTGAGGTCTACTTCATCTGCATCTCAAAAATCCTCTCCAGAGAAAAGGAGAGAACATTTCACTGTTACTTCTGGATTTGAATTAGAGCCTAACCCTCCTAAATCTTGGGAGGGGTGTCCCTCAGTGGGTGCATGATGGCTGCCCACATACCCTTAGAATGGAAAACTGGGAAGAAAAAGTAGAAATAAATGAATCTCCCCTACCTTGGAAATTAGTTCTTTCAACAGATTGCCTTAGCACTTGAAATCACTGCCTTAACTACTAAAATTGATTAAATTAGCAGCTCTGTATTTTGCCAAGATCTTTATAGGCTTTTCTCCCCCTTCTCAACAAATTAAAACCTGGCTTGGAGGGGAATGTAGTAGACTGGAGACATTTCTCCTCCTGTCGCTGGGTGCTGGTGTAGCAAGCTTTTGACAGTTTTTAAAAAGAAAAACTTAATTCTTTTTTTTTAAAGACTTTATTTATTTGACAGGGAGAGAGATCACAGGTAGGCAGGGAGGCAGGCAGAGAGAGAGGAGGAATCAAACTCCCTGCTGAGCAGAGAGCCCGATGTGGGGGGCTCGATTCCAGGACCCTGAGATCATGACCTGAGTCGAAGGCAGAGGCTTTAACCCACTGAGCCACCCAGGCACCCTGAAAAACTTAATTCTTGATTACTACTCTTTACGTATCTTTTATAAAGACTATAGTGTGGATGTGTGGGAGGAAAACTGATGTAACATTGAAGAATTTAATAAATATTTGCAATTTGAAGTTTTTCTTTTTCTTCTTTTTTTTTCTTTCTTTTCTTTTTTTTTTTTTTTGAGAGAGAGAACATGGGGGTGAGGAAGAGGCACAGAGGGAGAGGGAGAGAGAGAATCTTAAGTAGGCTCCATGCCCTGCATGGAGTCCAAGGATCAGGGCTCAATTTCACAACCCTGAGATCATTCACCTGAGCTGAAATCAAGAGTTGGATGCTTAACAGACTGAGCCACACAGGCACCCCTGCAATTTGGAGTTTTTAGATCATTGATTCACAGAAGGTTATTATTATTGTAAGAAATAGAATTACTTCATTTCAAAAGTGATGCTAAATTTTTAGTAATATGTTAATGACTTGAATAAAATATTCCATGATATATGAGAAAGTGCTCAACATCACTCAGCATCAGAGAAATACAAATCAAAACCACAGTGAGATACCACCTCACACCAGTCAGAATGGCTAAAATCAACAAGTCAGGAAACGACAGATGTTGGTGAGGTTGCGGAGAAAGGGGAACCCTCCTACGCTGTTGGTGGGAATGCAAGCTGGTGCAGCTACTCTGGAAAACAGTGTGGAGATTCCTCAAAAAGTTGAAAATGGAGCTACCCTACGACCCAGCAATCGCACTACTGGGTATTTACCCTAAATATACAAAGGTAGTGATCCTCAGGGGCACGTGCACCCGAATGTTTATAGCAGCAATGTCCACAATAGCCAAACTATGGAAAGAACCTAGATGTCCATCAACAGATGAATGGATAAAGAAGAGGTGGTATATATATACAATGGAATACTATGAAGCTATCAAAAGAAACAAAATCTTGCCGTTTGCAACGACATGGATGGAACTGGAAGGTATTATGCTGAGCGCAATAAGTCAATCAGAGAAAGACAATTGTCATATGATTTCTCTGATATGAGGAACTTGAGAGTCAGGGCGGGGGGTTGTGGGGGGTAGGGAGGGAAAAATAATGAAACAAGATGGGATGGGGAAGGAGACAAACCATAAGAGACTCCTAATCTCACAAAACAAACTGAGGGTTACTGGGGGGAGGTGGGAGGGTAGGGATAGGGTGGGTGGGTTATGGACATTGGGGAGGGTTTGTGCTTTGGTGAATGCTGTGAAAGATGTAAGCCTGATGATTCACAGACCTGTACCCCTGGGGCAAAGAATAAAAAAAAAATATTCCATGATATAAATGTCAGACCTAGTGCAAACTAATGAATTTAAAACAGCATTTTAAATTTGTAATAAAGTATAATAACAACTAGTAATTATATTCATTGTCCAAAAAGATGACACTTTTGAAAATCTGGAAAAGATATAATGTTCAACTTAAATAATGCAAAAGGGAATGGTAGAACGGTGAAGAAATATGTTTTGTGGTGTTCAAAGTAATATAATCTTGACTTCCAATTCAAATGAAACACATATTTTTACTAAACCCTGTACTCACATCAACTTTGAAAGTATGCATTTTTGCTTGTGTTATAATTGGAAGTGAAAATAGGACACAAAAGTATATATATAAATACTATATATATAGGATGATCACAGCAATGTTTTTTTAAGAAAACCATGCATGGGGGCGCCTGGGTGGCTCAGTCAGTTAAGTGTTTGACTCTTGATCTCAGCTTAGGTCTTGATCTCAGGATTGTGAGTTCAAGCCCTGTGTTAGGCTCCACGCTGGGCATGGAACCTACTTAAAAATAAATAAATTATAAATTAAAAAAAAAACTGTGCATGAATGAAAGCCCAAAAGGAAATACACTGAAGTATTACTAATGGTTATCTTTTGGATGGTGGTTATAAACATGATTTTTTACTTCTTTCTTCCTTTTGACACTTTCAAAATCTTATATATCGAGGACATATTTTTTTATGTTGACCAAATGAATTATAAACTCTCCTTTTTTTTTTATTCTTTGCCCCAGGGGTACGTAAACTCTCCTTTTTAAAAGTATTTATTTTCCACACTGTTACCTGTTTATTAAGTACAGTGTTTTAATTTATTATGCTCCTCATGATTGTTTTGGAAAGTGGTATGACTAAGAATTAAATAGTAAAATGGATGCTGAAATGTATCTGTGTGCTCCATACAGTGTTAGCAAAAAGCAGGGGCGCCTGGGTGGCTCAGTGGGTTAAAGCCTCTGCCTTTGGCTCAGGTCATGATCTCGGGGTCCTGGGATAGAGGGCCGCATCGGGCTCTCTGCTCAGCGGGGAGCCTGCTTCCTCTTCCCTCTGCCTGCCTCTCTGCCTACTTGTATTCTCTCTCTCTCTGTCAAATAAATAAATAAAATCTAAAGAAAAAAAAACAGTGTTAGCAAGAAGAGGTATCAGAACAAGAATAAAAAACACTTTAGTCTTTAAAGTAATAAAGACACTGAGTAGTCATAATTTCAGTTTAACTTTCCCCAACCTGTTACTAGATTGCTTTGCCTTTGAACTGCCCACTGGAAAGATCCAGGTGTGTAAAAGCTCAGATCTTTCTAAGGTTGACAACTGCTTTCCTTCACCACATTTCATTTTACACAATGATTTCAATGTAGGAATGTCATGGTAGGAAAATATAAGGTGCTAAAATAAGGTAGAGCAATATAGTTAAAAGGCTATGGAGTTGCCTATTGATTGCTGAGATTTCTGCAGATTTTATCTGTAGACTTAGTGAATTCTACTGATGAGGAAGGCAATAGAATCTGAACAACAAAGATCAAAAGGAAAGGATGTCTTTGATCATCTATTTGACTGCAAGTAATAGTCACAATTTACTTGAGTATTTTATAGGTGCTAAATTCATCTAAAATAACTCTCATCTACTTTTAATGCAGCTGTTGACACTGGTTTGTACAAAAGTTTGTTCAAGAGTTTTTAGGAAAACAGGGATATATTTACCTGATTTACCTCTGTATTGGAGCGCAAAAGAAAAATGTCAGGCATGAAATCCTGAATCCTATAGATGTTGCCAAGGTAGACAGATTCATGAATTAGTTATTTTCAGATAGATCTTAATTAACATGTTTCTAACATGTTTGTAACAGTACCTATTTCTTCAGGCTCTATTCTGCTTCAGCTCTGTACTCTGGGACAAGCCCCTATTTTATTAAACTTGTATTTAGAGGGGCTCCTGGGTGACTTAGTTGGTTAAGCATCTGCCTTTGGCTCAGGTCATGATCCAGGGTCCTGGGACAGAGTCCTGCATCAGGCTCTTTTCTCAGTGGGGAGCCTGCTTCTCCCTCTCCCTCTGCCCCTCCAGCTGCTTGCGCTCTCTCTTTCTCTCTCTCTTAAATAAATAAATGAAACTGTGTGTGTTTGGGGGGGGGCGGTGCAGGCTTGTGGACTGAACCCTCAACTTATGAGATCTGATGTTAACTCCAGGTGGATAGTGTCAGAACTGAATGATAGGACACCCAACTTATGTTGCCAAGAATTGCTTTGTGGGGGAAAAGCACCTATACATTTGGTTATCGGAAGTGTCAGGAGTGAATTGTTTTGTGTGAATAGTAAAGAAGAAACACATAGTAGCAAGAGAGAGTCTTTCTTACTCACATGTATAGGTCATTATCACTTATTTTATTTCTTAGCTTGTAAGCATAAGGCTGAGACCTAACTTTCCTAAATTTCCTAAATATTAGGAATTTCCTAAATTCTTTGATTGATTGCTCAGTTGATCTATTTATTTATCTGTCTGTAGCTTTGTTGAGATATAATTCATGTACCATATAATTCACCCATGTAAAGTTTACAATTCAGTGGTTTTTACTGTATTTATAGGTTTGTGGAACCATCGTTGCAATCAATTTTAGAACATTTTCATCACCCCAAAAACAGACCTCATATCTATTTAACCCAGTAAGCTCTCCCCATTTGCTCCAATCCCTTAGCAGCCAGCCCTAGGGAACCACTTATCTACATTCTGTCTCTGTAGTTTTACTCACCTGGACATTTCATATAGATGGAATCATGTGGTCTTTTGTGACTGACTTCTTTCACTTAGCATAATCAAGGTTGATCCATTTTGTAACATATACCAGTTCCTCATTCCTTTTTTTTTAAATTAACATGTAATATAATTATTTGTTTCAGGGGTACTGGTCTGTGATTCATCGGTCTTGCACAATTCAGAGCACACACCATAGCACGTACCCTCCCCAATGTCCATCACCCAGCCACCCCATGCCTCCCACCCCTCTCCCCTCCAGCAACTCTCAGTTCGTTTCCTGAGATTAAGAGTCTATTGTGGTTTGTCTCCCTCTCTGGTTTCATCTTGTTTCATTTTTCCTTCTCTGTCTTGTTTCTCAAGTTACTCATATCAGTGAGATGATATGATAATTGTCTTTCTCTGATTAACTTATTTTGCTTAGCAGTCCGCATTCCTTTTTATTGCTCAATAATATTCCAGTCTATGGATATATACATTTCAGTTATCCATTCAACAGTTGATGGATAATTTGAATTATTTCCACTTTTGGCTATTATGAATAATGCTGTTATAAAGATACATGTACAAGTTTTTGTGTGGACATGTTTTCATCTCTATTGGGTAGGATAGAGTAACTATGTTTAACCTTTTCAGGAACAACCAACCTGTCTCAAAATGGATACACCATTTTACACTTCCACCTTCAGGTTTCAATTTCTTCTCATCCTCAACATATGTCATTGTCTGGTTTTTTGACTCACATCCTCATGGCTGTAAAGTGGTATCTCATTGGCTTTTTTTTTTATTTGCATTTCCCTAATGACCAGTGTTGAGCATCCCTACATTATGAGTATACCTATATAATGTTGAACATTTCCTAATATTGAACATTTTTTCATTTGCGCTTGGTCATTTATGTATCTTTTCGGGAGGTATCTATTCAGAACTTTGTCCACTTTTAATTGGGTTATTGGCCTTTTTATTATTGAGATGTAAGAGTCTTTTAAATATGTTATGGATGGGGCGCCTGGGTGGCTCAGTGGGTTAATGCCTCTGCCTTCGGCTCAGGTCATGATCTCAGGGTCCTGGGATGGAGGCCCGCATTGGGCTTTCTGCTCAGCCTCTGTCTGCCTCTCTGCCTACTTGTGATCTCTATCTCTGTGTCAAATAAATAAATAAAATCTTTAAAAAAATGTATATTATGGATGCCAATCCATTACCAGATATATGATATGCAAATATTTTCTCTCATTTTGTGGTTTTTCTTTTCTCTTTCATGATGATGTCCTTTGAAGCACAAAGTTTTAAATTTTTGTGAAGTCCACCTTACCCATTTTTTTCCTTTCATCAGTTGTGATCTTGGCGTCTTATCTAAGAAGGCTTTGCCTAACACAAATTATGAAGATTTATGTCTATATTTTCTTCTAAGAGTTATAGTTTCACATTTACATTTAGGTCTATAATCTATTTGAGTTGATTTTTATGTGTGGTGTGAGGAAGGAGTTCAACTTCATTCATTTGTATGTTGATGTTCAGTTGTTCCAGCACCATTTGCTGCCGTATCTATTTTTAAGAATATATTATTTGGGGATGCCTGGGTGGCTCAGTCAGTTAAGCGGGTGCCTTCGGCTCAGGTCATGATCCCAGGGTCCTGGAATTGAGTCCCACATAGCGCTCCTTGCTCAGCAGGGAGCCTGCTTCTCTCTCTGCCTCTGCTTGCCACTCTGCCAGCTTGTGCTCTCTTCCTCTCTCTCTGACAAATAAATAAAAATAAAATCTTTTTTAAAAAGAATATATTATTTGGGGTAAATATTAATAATATCTAAAACTTGTTGAGCACTGTGTACTTGCTAAGCACTGTTCCAAGGCTTTTACATAAGTTAAGCTAATTTAACACTTACACTAATTCTAAGGAACTTTATCTTCCTGTCAGAAAATGACTGGGGAGAGAAAAAGGAACCTGAATGTTAATTGCCTCTCATTGGCAGAAAAAAGAACTAGAAGAAGGTAGTCCCTGCCCTCTTATTCTTCTTCTTGCTTTGAATACCGATGGCAGTGCCTAAATTCCCTGATGTGGGTGGCATACTGTTAAGGGTAAAGCCAAAGCAAACAATAGGGGATCTACTCATATCCTATTTTGTTGCCATCAAGAAAAATGGTATTCTGACCAGAAAAGGTGACAAGATGGTTAATAAAAAAGCAAACCTGTTAATGGGGGTGATGATGCTCAGAAAATACTATATGATCAAATTGAGTTTAAAGCTCTTGGCCCAGAGGGCTTATAGCTAAGGATGAAAGACCTTACACGTGAGATAACTCAGCTGTTTCCATCATTTTCACTGAAATGTGAACAGTAGAAATGCTGGAAGACTGAAAACTTGCTGGTTTTCAAAGTGAATGAGGTGCTCAATTCTGTCAATCCTAGAAGAGAGCTTGGGAGTCAGTGCAGACAGAATCCTAGAATGGCTTTTAAAGTGAATGGTTTATGATTATTTAGGAAGAGAAGGGGTGACCAGTAGGAGATGACATGGGTTCACCCTTCAGTTTGACATTGATTTGTTAGTAATCCTCTATCTATATATGTGCTAAAACATGTAATAGTTTGTAGTACCAGTTCTCCATAAATTTTCAAGTTGAAAAATAATATTTGAAGGGATATGATAGGCATTAATAATTTGGAGGATTAGTATTCTTTTCCAGCAATGATTGGCACTTCAGATTTGAATAAGGTTTAGAAAAAGATTTTATTTCTGCGTGTAACCACATTCCCTTGTTTACATAAGAATATAAATATTTCAGAATAAACCCCAATTTAATAAATGAATAAACTAATTAAGATATAATTACTTTTCTAAGTTCTGTGTTTTAAAAGTTGTAATTAGAATGTGGATTACGAACTATTCTACATGGAGCCTTCAGAGAGGTTTGGCTTATCTTTCTGTAATTTTATTTGGTTTAAAGCTAAACATGCATTATTATGGGATGCAGCGTTTATAATTGGAGTCACTTCATGTTGATAAAACCAAGTTTGTTAAAAACAAATGTAGTATTATCATTTAAGATGAGGAAATGGGGAAAAAAAGTGTCCCAAGTGGAAGGAATTTCTGCTTAGACTTCATGTTTCCCCACACATAAAGAATTATATATTGTATGGTTGTAAATATAGATGGTATGGATATAAGTAACAATAGCAAAAAAATGTGCATGGAAGTACTAAAGGTCAGCTTAAGAATAGTGATTATTTGTGGGTAAAGATGTAGGGGTAGGGAGGGGTTAGAACTTCTCTCTGTGGTATTTCACTTTTAAGAAGAATAAGAAAGACGGTGGGTTTATCTTGTTATTTTTTATATGTTTGAAATATTTCATTAATTGAAAATTTGAAAACAAGAAAATAAGCAGCCTGTCTGATTGCTTTTCTAAATGTTGCAAGTGTTTACTTCCTAATGATTTGAGAACATGCTTAAATAGGGCTTCAGAGGTGCCTGGAGAGTTTATTTTTGTAATCCTAGCACATACTAGTAATAACAAGAGCTACATTTTATTAAGCATATACAGTGTGCCAGGCACTATGTGAGGTGCTTTAAATATGCTCTCTACTGCTTTGACAATGATTGCGAAGAAGGTATTTCCTTCAATCCCATTTAACAGATGGCAAGGTGAGCTACAGTTCCAATCTACTACTTGTGGTAAAATATGCTAAGTGAAAACTCAGACTTCCAAATACCAAGTTTAATATCCCAAAGTTCATTTCCCCAAGAGTTATCTCTACATTTTAATGTTTACTTGAGAAAAACCAGAAAATATGGATAAGGGAAAAGAGGATAAAAATTGCCTATAATTTCACTACCACCCGAGAAAGTTACTGCTAGCATTTTGATAGGTGCCCTTTCATATGGTTTCCATGCATAAATTTGTATGAACTTTCAAATGCTTTGAGAAGGAACTGTGTCAAGAATTTCTCTATCAGTATTGCTTATGGTGCATAATATAGGATAAATTTAAAATTTGGATTTTATTCCATACATGTCTGTATATTTTTAAAAGTAGAGTTTTAAACTGAAAAAAACTTCATTAAAATTTTTTTGCAACATATATGAAAAAGCAATTATTGGCTACTTTAAAAAAATCTCAGCATTTATTACATTGACATATCTAATACAAAGACCAACTGGACAATTACTGATTATATTTGCCAGTAAATTACAGAATCAATAATGAGTATATTACCTGTTGTGGATAGTTTGTTTATTTTAAAGATTTTATTTATTTATTGGAGACAGAGACAGAGAGCAGGAGCAGGGAGGAGAGGGAGCAGCACGCTCGCAGCTGAGTAGGGAGCCTGACTTGGGGCTCAATCCCAGGACCCTGGGACCATGACCTGAGTCAGAGGCAGAAGCTTAACCCACTGAGCCACCCAGGCGCCCAGTTTTTTACTTTCTTAGTAGTCTTTTGATGCACAAATTTTTAATTTATATGAAGTCTAATTTGTCTGTTTTTTCTTTGTTGCCCAGGTCTTTAGTGTCTTAGTCAAGAAACCACTGCCAAATCAAATGTCGTGAAGATTTTCTCCTATGTTTTCTTCTAAGTGTTTTATAGTTTTAGGTCTTACATTAAGGTCATGGATCCATTTTCAGTTAATTTTTGTATATGGTGTTAGGTAAGGGTCCAACTTCATTTTTTTGTATGTGCTTATCTAGTTGTTCTATTCATTCTTGAGAATGAGATATTGAAGCCTTCAATATTATTGTAGAATTGTCTATTTCTTCTGCCTTCAGTTCTCTCAATTTTTGGTTCATGTATTTTGATGGTCAGTCATTAGGTGCATGGATGTTTGTAATTGTTCTCTTTTTGCTACATCGAACCTTCTATTTCTATATAATGTCTTTTTTTCTATCTCTTGTAACCTTTTTTTGGTTTAAAGTCTGTTTTGTCTGATGTTAGCATAGCCATTATACTATTGCATGGAATATCCTTTCATTTTCAACCTATTTATCTCTGTGGACCTAGGGTGAGACCTGTAGACCATGTGTTGTTGGGTCGTGTGTATTTATCCATTATGCCAATCTGTCTTTTAGTTGGAGAATTTAATCCATTTACATTTAAAGTAGTTATTGATAAGGAGGGATTTCTGTCATTTTGCTCTTTGTTGTCTATATGCCTTATAGTTCTTTTTGACTCTGATTCCTTGTGTTACTGCCTTCTTTTGTAGTTTGATTTTTTTTGTAGTGAAACATTCAAATTTCTTCGTCATTTCATTTTGTGTATATTCTTTTTTTATTATATTCTTTAACTAGTTTCTTCGTGGTTACTATAGTGATTACATTTAACATTTTATAGCTTTAGTTGTAACACACTCTAGTTCGAATTTATACCAGCTTAATGTGAATAACACATAAAAAGCTCTGCACATTTAACAACTGTGTCCCTACCTCTTTCAATTGTTATGTCATAAAATTACATCTTTATACATTTTGTATCCCAAAACATAAACTAATAATATTTTAATGTATTAATTTCTTAAATTCTATAGAATACAAGAAGTGGAGTTACACACCATTGTTTTAATAATACCAGCTTTTATATTTGCCCATGTATTTACATTTCCTGAGATCTTTATTTATTCATATAGCTTCAAGTTACTGTGTAGTGTCCTTTTATTTCAAGATGTAGGACTCCTTTTGATATTTCTTGCAGGTAGGCCTGGTGGTCATGAACTTCTTTAGTTTCTGTTTATTTGAGAATGTCTTTATTTCTCCCTTACTTTTAAAGGACAGTTTTGCCAAATATAGAATTTTTCATTAACTGTTTTTTTTTTTCTTTTAACACTTTGAATATATCAGCTCACTATCTCTGGCCTCCAAAATTTCTGATGAAAAATATGCTGATTATATTATTAAGGACCCCTTATATGTGACAAATTCTCTCTTGCTGCTTTCAAGATTCTCTGTCTTTGTCTTTGGACAGTGTTATTATAATGTATCTTGGAGTGGGTCTTTCTGAGTTCATCTTGGCATTTATTGAGCTTCTTGGACATTTATATTCATATATTTCATGACATTTGGGGAGTTTCTAGTCATTATTTGTTCAGATATTCTCCCTGTGTCTTTTTCTCGCTCTCCTTCTTCTAGGACTCCCATAATGCATATGTTGGTCGTCCTGCTGATAGTAACCCACATTAGGCTCTGTTCACATAAGTCTTTTCTCTTTCTGTTTCTCAGACTCAGTAATTTCCATTGTCCTGTCTTCAGGTTCACTGATTCTTTTTTTTGCCTGCTCAAATCTGCTTGTAAATCCCTCTAGTGAACTTTACATTTTAATTATTATACTTTTCAACTCCAGAATTTCTTTTCAGTTTAAGGTTTCTATCCTTTGTTGATATTCCATTTTGTTTCATACATTATTTTCTTGACCTTTTCCACATTTTTCCTTGTTCTTTCAGCATCTTTAAGACAGTTGTTTTAAAGTCTATGTCTAGATTCACCATCAGGTTTTGTTTATTTTTTTCAGGGACAGTTTCTGTTGTTGTTATTTTCCTTTGGGCCATATCATGTTGTTTCTTTGTATGCTTTGTGGATTTTGTTGAAAATTGTACGTAGGATCTAATACTCTAATAATGTGGTAACTCTGGAAATCAGATTCTCTTCCTTCACCAGGGTTTGCTGTTTTAGGTTCTAGTTGGGGGTGGGGGTGGGGGGGAGTTATTATTGTAGGCTCTGTCTGTGCCAAGGATTAGTCTGAGATGTAAACTTAAGGTCTTCTCAGGTCCTGTCTTTGCCTATAACTTCCTCTGGGCATGCATGATGTTTTTCTAATTTCCTCTGTATATGTGGCTGCTTTTGAATGTCTTAGTCTTCACTGTCTGGCTGCTGAAATAGCTAAAAGGAAAAATTAAGGGGAGAAAAAGGTACTGACGCTTTAAATCCCCTTGAAATCATTTCAGCCAGAGAGGGATGGCTTGCAACAACAGGATGTATGTTTTCAACAATAAGGGCCACAGCTTCATTATCTGCACATTTGTGATCAGAAGCAATAATCAATGATCAGAGCACAGATCCCTGATATTTGGAGATCAGGGTCCATTTTACCCACTATGACTTCTGCAAGCTGTGTGCAGAGTGCTCCAGGAACACATACATGCACAGCTGCTTACAGTGAGGCAGGGATGTGGGGGATAGTTAGTTACCACTGTGCTAAGAGCTGAAATTGACTAAAATTAATCACAGTTTACCTCCAGTTTTCCTCTAGAAGTTGTAAACCTTCCATAGACTCCAGAGTTTCAAAATTGCATCAGATAAAGTTGACCAGTCATCTAGGTGGGGAGCCAGATTTCCAGTGCTTCCTGTTCTGTCATCTTCCCAGAATCTATCTATCTTCCTTTTCCTTCCTTCCTTCTTTCTTTGTTCCTTCCTTCCTTCCTTTCTTTCTTCCCCTTTCTTTCTTCCTTCCTTCCTTCCTTCTTTCCTTGAGTGCTTACTATGTGCTAGGCACTGGTCTAAGCATCAAGGCTCCACTAGTTTGTTGCGGTTTTTTTCTCATTCAAATAAACATACACTTTTATACTTAAATTTGTTCTTACAACTTTGCATTATTTTTCTTAAAGAGGGTCCCCAACATTTTATAAATTTCAGATTACACAAAGCTTGAATCCTCCCCTGCTATGGCATGCTTTAATTCAAAATGATCCAGAAAGTGTCTAACCTCTGATGTGTCCCCTCTGTGACTTCTGTCTTTGCATCTTGAACACATTATCATCCCCTTTCTATTCTCTGCCAGTGGGAAAGTGTTACAACAAGATCTGGAAGGCAAGCTCGCTGAAACACAAGTCACCTTTTCTCTGTTGATGAGAGTAAATGCCTAAGGTTGCTAGATTTAGCAAATAAAAATACAGGATTCCCAGTTAAATTTAAATTTCAGATAAATGTTACATAGGACATACTTATACTTAACAATTTTTATTTTTATCTGAAATTCAAATTTAAGTGACAACCTGTGTTTTATCTGGCAATTCCATGAATTTCTCAAAAATGGTTTCTCTAGCACAAAGATTACATTTTATTCATCTTTCTGTAGAACTAGAACAGTTCTCAGATCAATTATAGTGGTGTTGAGTACTGAAATCAGTGGCTATTCTTAACCTCTTCTGGGAAACTAAAATCTAATGTAATTTATGGATCCTCTTTCCATAAAAATGCACAAACACAAAACACTTGGCGCATAATTTCAGAGCCCTAAAGCCTAACTTGTAAGGTGTCCCTTCCTGAACTCTCCCCAGTTCAGAACCTTGTTTGTATGTTTTGTGATTTACAAAGTAGTTTCATCTTCACAACAGTCTTATAATAGAACTAGCCCATTTTGTAGATAAAGAGACTGAGACTTGGATTCAGAAACATTACATACCCAGTAATTATGATCAGAATCAAATTCACTTCTTCCCATTTTGACTCATGGGCTCTTTTCACCATGCCAGCTTGCCACATAAGTCTTCCTTTCTTATAATTTTCTGATTTCTGCAGCAGCATTTTTGTATGGAAGTAAGGTGGAAGAGTGAAAAAAGCATTCATATGAGGAGTCCTGGGTGTGAATCTGAGTTCCTTCACTGAAAAGCTGTATGACTGGACCTTAGCTTACCCTTCTGTGTGATGAAGGGGCTGGACAACATCCTCTGAGAGCACTAATATTCTATGATTCTTAAGGGCCCCTTTCATTGTCCCAGTTTTCCTTGTAGGCCATTATAAAACCTACTTTTGTGCCCTTCAAAGGTGCAGAGATTACAGATGTACTCATAAGAATTTGAAGTTGTAAGACTTAGGGAGATATGAAGTTACTCTACTTGGGGGATTCCAGGGCCTAGAGTATAGAGTTATATCTGCACCTAGCCAAGATATGAGGGGAGTGTAAAGGCGTAGAGGTGTGGAATGAGACCCCCTGTGCAGACTCTGGGTTTGCAGTGGAAGTAGAACATGGCTGTAGTCAAATTCTAGGCTTTGCATTTATTCTCCACCTTTGGCTGAGCATGGAGAAGACAGAGCCTGGTACTCAGTGACCCCACTCAGACCATCAGCCCTACTCAGCGGTCCTTGGCTGCTTTCTATGGAACAATGAATGGGCTTACAGCCACTAGTACCTGGAGGCATTTTCTCCACTCTAGGATTTAAAGGGAAATCCACTCTAGGATTTAAAGGGAAACTCTTTGAAACTCAAGAGAAGAGAATCCTGGATTCTACTTCTTGGTACCTAAAAGGACAACTAACTGATTCCTGTGCTAATGGCCATATTTTCTTCTTCCCTTACATTGTATGCAGATATTCCAAAACTACACATGCCCAAGTGTAATAAACATCCAATACCACATAGGAATCCTAACTAATAACCTTTGGTCAAAATAATGTGCCAAGAAAATCTTGGCAGTTATTTCAGTGGGTTGGCCAATTTGGGAAAGTCTCTAAGAAATGCTAACAAATGGTTGTGCCTCACCAGCATGATGGAGAACTGGGAAGATGCAGGAGAGGCTATTCCAAAGAGAGAAAACTGTATGTGTAGGAAATTAGAGACCTTCATATGGGCAATCTGGGGGAAGAGGGAGCATTTCTTTTTCTCTTCTTCCTCCCAAACAAACTTTATCCCCAAAAGGAGCAGCAAGTCACCTCCTCTGTGATGCCTTTCCCATTCTATTACTCTTCCAGGGAAGATTGAGACACAAAAGTGTCCTAGGTAGACTAATCATTTGTTACTTCTTAAAAAAAATTTTTTTTAAATTATTTATTCAACATTTGTTAGGTAGGGCTAGGGAGAAAACAGTATTTTTATTATTATATTAAAAAAAGAGGAAAAAAAAAAGGCTGACTCCCACTGGCCAAAGTAGAGTCAATGTTCTGGAAAAAAGAAATCTCACTTTTCTGTAATTCTTGTTCTCATTTCTATTTTCTTTTGCAATTTACTGAATCAGACTACTTGGGAGACATACCAAAGAATTTAAAATTTAGGCTTTGTTCAACAGTTTAAAATTCATTCCAGAAAAAACAGCTTGGTGTTATGCATGATTTGATTTCAGAATTTCAGTTGACTTCATCTGCAGCTGCTCATGGCAAAACTAATCAACAGACATAGGTCAGTTCTAGAGAGAAGGTCTTTGTTTTTTTGTTTTTTGTTTGTAATTTTCACATGAAAGGATTACTTTCTTTGGTGGTAGCAAAACCAAATTATCTTTCACCAAGAATGTAAGTAGTTTTGTATAAAAACCCGAGTTAACTAGCACATTTCTGTTTTTCATAGCATCCCATATGTTTTGTTGCCTGGTACAGGTACCTGGATTTCTCATTTCTTGATACAGCTGTGTCTGTCAGTTAAATAGAACTGTGTGTTTCCTCTGTCCTTCCACAGCCCTCTACCTTGCCTTGATTAGAGATAATATTTATCACATGATATTGTAATTGTTTTTGCATCTTTGTTCGCGGCTAGACTATGAATGTGCTCAGGTCAGAGACCATATCATCTTCATGATTCTAGTGGTCCCTCAATAAATGAATGAAAAAATGTCATGGTCAGCAAGGAAAGAACAATAGGCATTAGGCCTGCCTGTGGGATATCAGTGAAGAATCTGTAGTCTCACTGGGCAAAGACTTCTTCTTTATTTAATTTAATTTATTTATTTGAGAGAGAGAGCACAAGTGGGCAGGATGGGAAAGGACAGAGGGATAGGGAAAAGCAGACTATCTGTTGAGCAGGGAGCCCAATGCCTGACCAGGGCTCCATCCTAAGACCTGGAGATCATGACCTGAGCCAAAGGCAAACACTTAATTGACTGAGCCACCCAGGTACCCCTGGGCAAAGCTTTCTGTATGAGAAATCTTCAACAATCTGAAGTTGCCAAAAACTCAAAGAATTTAGACACATATCGGCCATTTTTTATGTATAGTCCGCATCAAGCACTCAACCATCTCTAATTTGACAACAGAGCAAAATTAACTGGAATCCAGGTGCTAATCTGGATCTTTACCCACATTTCTTATTAAAGTATCATAACAACCCTATGAGGTAGGTGTCATTAGCCTCCAATTTATAGGTTAAATAACTAAATTCAGAAAGGCTAATTAATAATTAAGTTCATGATCACTGAGTCAGGAAGAGGTGGAACTTGTCTTTAAATCCACCTCTGCCTTCTTCCATCACACCTCTGTTATAGTTATATATTACATATCTCACTATGGAGCTATAAGGAACAAGGGACACCAAGCATTATATTAATTAGAATTTTCATATTATATTCAAGAAATCAGTGACTAATTCTCTTCAGCCTCAGCCTTGAAATTGAAATACAGTAATGCTAGACATAAAAATGTATCTTGATTTTCCCCCAAGGAATCTCCCCCTCATTTCCACATAGTGAGCATTAACAATTAATGGGAAGTGCTTTCCAAGCCATATAACATCGTTCTTAATATTTATGATGCCCACGAAACACACAAACATCTGTTCTGTAGAGTGATAGCTATTAAAGCATACTTAAGTGCCAAGTACTCTCTCTCATGTAGAGGAGTCAGAGCTTTAAGCAGTTGTTCCTCTGGAGATGTCTAAATAGCAAGGATTCCAAGAAGACGGAAGGAAGACAATTTTAGACTGAACTTATCTTGAGAAATATTAGTTCATTTTATTATGGCCAAAGCACACAGTAACTTTAAATGGCATAAAGCTATGTTTAAAAGGTTGACATGATCTTTCATATTGGGGATTAAAGCAAGGCTAAAGCTAAAGTTAACATTTCCCTCTGAGAAAAAATTAGAAGAGACTCAAAAGTTCTTTTGACGGATGAGATCACCTATCAGCAGGAATGACAGATCTAAGAAGTCTCTGTTCAAGTTAAGATTGAAGAGTTGGGCACACCCAAAATCCAATCAAGTGGTCTATGAATACCCTCAGGGAGGAGGCCTGGCTTGGGGTTATTACTAAGAAAAAAAGTCTGTTAGTCTGCTTTTAAAGGGATTATGTTCACGGAAGAGAGTGGTTAGCTTGTCTCTGATAGCAGAGTCAGTGGAGCCAGTGTCTTTACTAGAACTTCCTATTTATTTGACAATAAAATTTATTGTGATAAAATAACTAATACATCTCTATCTCTATCAATACCTACTACCTACAGTAGTATCAATACCTACTTAACCTGTATGGCTAACCCTAACAAGTCTCTGTGTATGCTGAGGACCAGACCTTAAACGTGGCAATCAGTATAAGCAAATACTGCCACCCTGCCTTTCCCAGATGACACTTCTTCAAACTGCAACACTCACAAGACCAACATAATGGCCACAACAGCAACAAAGCGATAATAATGGCAACTGACAATTGTGGTGGACGTATCAAATGTCAGGCACACTTCTAAAGCTCTGCATAGGAATTACCCACTGAGTCTTCACAGTCAATCCCATGAGGTAAAAGAAAAAACTGAGGCACAAAGAGGTTCTGTAATATGAGCTAGGTCATACACTAATGAGTGGTGGAGCCTAAATTCTAACGTAGGTAGGTTGTTGGCATTCTTTTTTTTTTTTTT
>LNAC01000452.1:262898-325668 GCA_002007465.1 Ailurus styani | reverse complement strand
TTTGACAGAGAGAGAGAGATTACAAGTAGGCAGAGAGGCAGAGAGGAGGAAGCAGGCTCCCTGACAAGCAGAGAGCCCGATGCGGGCCTCGATCCCAGGACCCTGAGATCATGACCTGAGCCGAAGGCAGAGGCTTTAACCCACTGAGCCACCCAGGCGCCCGGTTGTTGGCATTCTTAACCATTCCTTGGAAGTGGGGTTAAGGGGGAACAATATAAATATATTTAAATAAGATGTTCAAACAGGGTTTCTTTTTGTTCTTTTGGTTGCAAGATACAAAACTTCACCCAAGCTATTTCAAATAAAACGTTGATTGGGACCTAACCCTAAGCCAAGTAAGGTATTCTTTTCTCATAATATCTTGCATTTATCTACGTCACTGCATTTAGTAGTCTGTTACAATTATCTGTTTATTTTGTAATTGTAATTGTCTCACTTGACCCCAATAACTATGATTTTTTTTCTTTTTTATTTACTAATGTGTCCTTGATGCAAAGAATAGTATCTGACAAAAATGGTCAATGCTGAAGAAATACTTGTTCAAATAAAAAGTAGGGCTGGGGACACTGGACAAGGATGGGATGTTAATTGATTACTTAATGATTTAAAAAAGCATGAAACATTGTCAGCCAGATATCATAGGAAATTAAAATTCAGGAACAGACCTCCTTCCTCTACCCTGCACCCTGCTCATGGTGCCTTGTCTCTGTACTTTTTTGTACGTATATTCCATTTTCCTTTTTTTCAAGCAGACTTCTTTTACTTATGTGCAGTTTCTGCTCCCCCGTAATTTTGGCTTTTGTGAAACTTTGGATAGGCTTGATGCCAACCTCAGCCCCACCTCTAGTTGACCTTGCAGTTTTGGAGCTCACAACTACCTGCAGACTCAAGAGTTAGTAATTCAGGGGGCTCCAGGTGGCTCAGTCAGTTAAGCATCTGCCTTCAGCTCAGGTCAGGATCCTGGGGTCCTGGGATGGAGCCTCAAATCAGGCTCCCTGCTCAGCTAGGAGTCTGCTTCTCTTTCTCCCTCTGCCCCTGCCACCACCACCCTCACGCAGCTCATACTTTCTCTCACTCTCTCTCTCTGTTGCTCTCACTTTGTATCACTCACTCTCTCAAATAAATAAATAAAATCTTAAAAAAAAAAAGACCTACTAATTCAGATTCTCATGAGAAAGAGTCTGATTGGTTCAACTTAGGTGAAGAGTTCTCTAATTGTCCAATAAGCTGTGGCTGGAGTGTTATGTGACAAAATTGGTTGTGTAAGCTTGCCCTTTTGTGAAGGAAGCAGTTTTCACAGAAAGGATTATGGGCTGGGTATTTACCCCCAAAATAGGTCTCCTATAGATGTCAACTGATACTTCTCTCCTTTTGAAATCTAGACAGTTTTTTTTAAACACCAAGGAGAATATTCTAAATTACATAGAAAATTTATAGTCATACATTTACTGTATTTGAACAAGGAATTTCTATGGACTGCCATTTTCCAGTTGCTTGCATTTTCAATTTTGTTCTTTGATTGCTTAAAACACAGACATCTTTTCTCTCTTGCCATGCAATGAAAGTGTTCTATTTTGATATGGTATGTGTTAGTCATAGTGTTTGCATTTTCATTATGATATCAAGAAGTTAATCTGTTCCAGTCTTTTTAACTAGTGTAGTTAAGGGCTTTTGATGGTTTCTTGTGATAATTGCATTATGATTTTCATCCTCTTATATTTTGGACTACATAATTTCTGAAGTGTTAAGAGAATTGCTGGAATTTTTACTTGTAGCTCTTGATTTAATACTGATGCTGAAGAGCCTTAGATTGCTTCTAATTTACGAATGAATTCTAAAAGATCACTTCTACGTCAGTTTGAAACTGAAGTACGTTCTTCTAGTGCCCTGCAAGAGGTATTTAACCTATAACATATTCATTCAGTTATTCATTACATTAGGAGCCACTGTTTGCCTGGCACTGTGTTGAATTGTGTGTACAGTGTGAACAAAACAGATACAGTCCCCATGAAGCTTATTAGTCTATGGAAGGAACATAAATAAGCAAACAATTACATTAGGGCTAATAGTAATAGCTGACCCTAATAGTAATGGTGCATAGTAAGTTCTCCAAAAATATTCATGGGATGCATGGACTTGATAGGTTAAAACTGAATTATTTATATTCATTATTTCATTTAATTTTCACAATTCTCTGAGGACTTAACCTTTTAAAATCTTTAATCCTAACTATCCTGGTTAGTAATTCCACCCAAAAGACAAATTTACTATGGATATATTTTTTAGCTTGTTATTGATGTATAAAATGTGTACAAAGAGCGCACATCTCAATGCATTTCACAAACTGAACACAGCTGATGAAGAAACAAACTTTAGCAGCATCCCATAACCTTCCTCATGTCTCTTATAGTCACTATACCCTCAAAGGAAAAGGATATTATTTAAATATTGAAATAGATAGGCTTTCAGTTACTTTATAATGTATTTGAGAGGAAGAAAGATTTACGTACATCCTAGTTTGTCTGTTTAGAACTCAACAAGATTTGTTACTAGGGTTATTTTTGTCAGGTATGATTAGATTCACACATACATAACTGAAAATTCACAATAACAATGGCTTAAATATGGTATTTTACTTCTCTTTCATGTGAAAGAGGTTTAGGAGGAGGTATGTATTTAGGGCTGATTTGGCAGCACCATAGTTATCAGACATCAGGGTTCCTTTTAGCTTATAGATCAGCCATTCTTGTGCTTCACTAGTGAAGTGATGGTCTAAGATGGCTATTAGAAATCCAGCCGTTACATCCATATTACAGACAAGAAAAAGGAGGAAGGACAAAAGAACTGGACCCCCAGGTGATTAAGTTCACCTCTAAATAGTCTGTGCCCAAGTCCCTCATAACATTTTTGTTCTTATCTTACTGTCCAGAATTTAGTCATGAAGCCCTATGTTTTTTAAGGGAAGCTGTTCTTTTAGCTGGATATATTGATGCCTCCAATAATATAGGGGTCCTCTTAATAAGGAAGATGGAGAGAACATATTTGGGGTGGGCAACTAGTAGTGCCTGCTATAGTTGTGTTGATGTGCAGTGTACTTGCTTACCATACATCACATTGTCTAGTGAAAATTTTCTTCCTAGGGGGCACCTGGGTGACTCAGTCGGTTAAGCACCTGCCTTTGGCTCAGGTCATGATCTCAGGGTCCTGGGATGGAGCCCCACATAGGGCTCCCTGCTCAGTGGGGAGCCTGCTTCTCCCACACCCTCCGTCCCCCAGCTCATGGTCTCTCTCTCTCACTCTCTATCTCAAATAAATAAATAAAATCTTAAAAAGAAAAGAAAAGAAAAAATTTTCTTCCCAGGAAGGGAAAAAAATGGAAATTTAGGTGTCATGTATAAGAAACTGAGATGAGATTTCAAAGAAACGTGTCATGTGTAAGAAAGTGAGAGATGAGAGTTCAAAGAAAGTTCACTTACTATACAAAGTGATCTAGCCAGATTCAGTTTCTTGCTGTAGGCCATTGAACCCATCAGCAGACCTCTCCAAGCCCAAGAATCTCACTGATAGAATGTGGCAGATACTTCCCCTCTAATTACAGCATGGAGTCATGGTTAGAAAAATTTGTCTTAAAAGCTGTGTTTGTGGGGGGGGGCGCCTGGGTAGCTCAGTCGTTAAGCGTCTGCCTTGGGTTCAGGTCATGATCCCAGGGTCCTGGGATCAAGACCCGCATTGGGCTCCCTGCTCTGTGGGAAGCCTGCTTCTCCCTCTCCCACTCCCCCTGTTTGTGTGCCCTCTCTTGCTGTGTCTCTCTCTGTCAAATAAATAAATAAAATCCTAAAATAACCCAAAAAACTGTGTGTGCGTGTGTGTGTGTGTGTGTGTGTGTGTGTGTGTGTATTAGGCATATGCTAGAAAAACTCAAACTGATGTATTCGCTCCTTATAGGCATATTTTATAACTTCAAATTTAATATTTTGAGATCATCAAATGGGTAACTGTTATAGTAAAACCTGGCTTATTACATGGATTTATATCTAGAACAAGTTAGGTCTTGCCTCTTACAAGAAAAACTACTTACATAGAAAGGCTAATGCACCACGATTATAAGGCAGGTACTACTCTTGTCTCTTTTTTCCACCAGGTTATTAATGTTGGGCTCAGTTCCAAGAAGTGCCCTCTCTAGGGCTGGGTGAAACTGGGAACAAGTTATACTTTGAGGCCTTCCTGCCTGTCATTTTTGAACAGGTGAAATCTGGTTTCAGTGAGCCTCCAGGGCAGTCTATCAGTAGAGCTAAGGATGTAAACATCAGGAAGAGCAGGAGGTAAAGGGAGAGATCAGCAGCTACTGAAAGGGCATTATCTCTAAAGGGGCCACTGTGTGGGGGGATGGGGCAGGGCAGCAAGTGTCAGCAATGAGAATCATTGTAGAGGGAAAGAGTAAAGAAAGGGAGGAAAAGGACAGTGAGAGGTTCCCAGGTAGGCAAAGGAGTTGCAGTGAGCATGTACAGAGCTTCAAACTTCAGGGGAATTGCTGTGGGAGTAGAGCAAGAACCAAGTGGTTGATTCACTGAACATTACTGAGCATCTGCTATGCTGAAGGCACTGTGCTAAGTGCTGTGGAGGACATAGATATAAACCAGACACAGACCCTGCCCAAACAGGGCTCATGGTCACCAATATTTATCAGGGGAGATGAGGCATGGGCTTAAAGGATGTCCTAAGTTTTAAGGTGATTGATGCTGTAAAAGAAGAGTAAATGACATTCCAGAATTTCAGGGGGAGGAGGATAGTTTAACGGAAAGAATGGTGAAGGTGAGGTGAGGTAGAGAGAGTGAACTGAGGAAGGTTTGAAGAGGACATATTCTTTGAGTTGAGTTGGATCTTGAAGGCTGAGCAGGAGGGATAGGATCCTCCCAGCTCCCCTCACACAATGAATGGCCTTTACTGTTTGCAACTGAAGTGAAAGAGAAGAGGACAGGACAGCTCTGGCTCCAGGGGCAGCTCCAAAGACCTATTCTGTTGCTGTCCCCCCAAAAAGAAGAATAGAGTTTTTGGCAACAGGAGGGTGGATGTTAAGAGAAACAGGGGAGCTCTGAAGAAGGTGGGGCAAAGAGGAATGGCAGGATACCAAAATTTCATTGTCCTGTGGGAAATAGGTTGGCAACCAGGACCTCATAATGTAGAATCTTCTCCGGGGAATATCCTCTGAAGGAAGAGCAAGGAAAACACCTTCTCTTTCCCTCAGTCTAGAATTTCTACTCTCCGAATTTCTCTACCATACCTTGACTTTGCCGCCTCCATTTGTTGTCATCCCCATCACAAGATTTAGGGCACTCTGCTCTGTGACCTTTCCAGCCTGGATGTGGTGGCTGCAGGTGCAGCTGGGGAAGGTGGAGTGAGTTAGAGAGAGACATGGGTGAGAGAAAGAGAGAGAGAGTAGGATGATTTCAATAGTTGTCCCTTTATAATAAACCTAGTGGTTTTATTTACAAGATTTTCTTGATTTGTACCTTTGAAAACCTTCCCAAGAGAGTAATTTCCTTTAAGGGGTAGCAAAATGCACATGAAACATCCTCCAGAATAGATCATATATTAGACCACAAAACAAGTCTTAATATAAGTTGAAATCATAATCAAGTATATTTATTAACCACAATGGTATGAGACTAGAAATCAATAAAAGGAGAAAAATTGGAAAATTCACACATATGTGGAAATGAACATGCTCCTGAACAACCAATAGGTCAAGGAAGAAAAGGGAAATCAAAAAGCATCTTGAGACAAATGAAAATGGAAATATAACATATTAAAACTTATGGAATGCAGCAGAGGCAGTTCTAAGAGAGAATTTCATAGCAATAAATGCCTGCATTAGAAAAAAAGAAAAAAGATCTCAAGTAAACAATTTACACTCAAGAAACTAGAAAAAGAACAAACTGAGCTCAAAGTTAGCAGAAGGAAGGAAACAAAGATTAGAGCAGACAAAAATGAAATAGAGACTAGAAAGAAAATAGGAAAGACCAATAAAACGAAGAGTTTTAAAAAAATAAAATTGACAAGTCTTTAGCTATACTAAGAAAAAAAGAGAGAGGGAACTAAAATAAATAAAATTATAAATGAAAGAGGAGATTTATAGCTGATACCACAGAAATAAGAAGGATCATAAGAGACTACTAAAAATTATATGCTAACAAATTGGACAACCTAGAAAAAGTGAATAGATTCCTAGAAACATACAATCTGCCAAGACTGAATCATGAAGAAATAAAAAATCTGAACAAATCTATAAAAAGTAAAGAGATCGAAGCAGTAATAAAAAACCTCCCAACCAAGAAAAGCCCAGAACCAGATGGCTTCACAGGTGAATTTGACCGAACATTTAAAGAAGAATTAATAGCAATTCTTCTCAAACTCTTCCAGAAGAATGAGGAGGACAGAATGCTTCTGAGCTTATTTTGAGGCCATCACTACCAAGTGCTAATTTGGTACCAAAGTCAGAGGAGGACAATAAAAGAAAAAAAAATTACAGGCCAAAATCTCTGATGAACAAAGATGCAGAAATCCACAACAAAATACTAGCAGACCAAATTTAACAGCACATTAAAAGGATCAGACATCATGATCAAAGGGGATTTATCCCTGGGAGGCGGGGATTGTTCAACATATACAAATCAATGAATAGAATTCACCACATTAACAGAATGAAGGATAAAAAATATATGGGGGCACCTGGCTGGCTCAGTCACTAGAGTATAAGACTTGATCTTGGGGTTGTGGATTTGAGGCCCAGATTGGGTGTAGAGATTACTTAAAAATAAAATCTTTTTTAAAAAATCATATGATCTTGGGCGCCTGGGTGGCTCTGTGGGTTAAAGCCTCTGCCTTCAGCTCGGGTCATGATCTTGGGGTCCTGGGATCGAGTCCCGCATCCGGCTCTCTGCTCAGCGGGAAGCCTGCTTCCCCTTCTCTCTGCCTACCTCTCTGCCTACTTGTGATCTCTCTCTCTCTGTCAAATAAATGGATGGGATCTTTAAAAAAAAATCATATGATCTTATCCATAAATGCAGAAAAAGCATTTAACAAAACTCAGCATCCATTTATGATAAAAAAAAACTTTCAACAAATGAGGTATAGAAAGAACATATCTCAACATAATAAAGGTTATATTTGACAAGTTCACAGCTAACATCATACTCAACAGTTTGCTTCCCCAGCTCTTTCCAAAGAGTTATAAGCATCTTATTTCCTGTATTAAATCCCCTCCTGCCTGAAACACCTACAGTGATTTCTGTTTCCTTACTATCATCTAATTGATACGCCTGATGGAATGGAAACTTAAAACAGAAACTATTATAGGAAAACAAACTCGTATTTCCTGAACATCTGAACTTGTGATTGAGATACATACATCCTCACTTCATCACAAGCAGCTGAATCATGAATCTTTAATTAATAGCAATACCTCCTCCTTTATCTCCCCTCACTGCCATTCTGATTCACTAAGCAGATCCAACCCATTCCTGAAAACCACATAGCCCTAAAAGAGTGGGTCTTAAGAAATTTGCAAGTTACCGTATCCTGGGTATGACTGTATTTCAGTATGAACAAAATTTTGTTTCATACGTGCCCTCATGTCCAGTCCATGTTTTCCTTACCGTTGGCCTCTGCTCATTTGCTAACCCTGGTACCACATTCTTTCCATATTGTTTCATCTATTCACTTCTGGCCAGCTCTCCCATTACTGTTATTAATCAAACTCCACACACTACTAAACAACTCTCCACTTCACTCCAGCTTGCAGTTGCTAGGGGTGAAAAGATAGGAAGGACATTCCTTGTTCCGAGGAGTTTATAGAGTATTTTGAGACACTAAATGTAATTTCAATCCTGATGTGGTTAAAATGTTAATTACCAAATGTACACCCTTTCAGGGACTCTTACAAAATATAGAATTAGATATGGTGAGACTATAATCCATAGATTTACAACTTGACTGGACTCTTGTATATCCGTTTAATTTAAAGCATGCCCACTTGGTTATTAGTGAGCTGTTCTTAATGGAAAGGAGTTGCATCAGTTGATTTATTATACAGAGGGCAAGATCCAAGCTGTCACTGCCTTGTATCTAAATTTGATTCTTAAAGGGTATCCAGGTGAAAGAATCACTTTTCAGATGAAAGAGAAAAATTCCAAAGAAGAGCACACATGAGAGAGTCATAAATACTTATGTTAGCCTAAGGCATGCAGAGCTTATATACCACTCTTTTTGAATATTTATTCATTCCAGGAATGGTTTAAATTAGTACTTTCGTTCAAAGCCCCAAAGGCATTATGTTTTCAACAAAACTAATAATCACTTCCTGATAACACTAACTGACTTATGTATGTTTTTCTTCTTATCTTGCTGTTTGAGAGAAGGAAGTCATAAAACTAAGCATCTGGTTTCAGTATTAGGCTTCAAAGAAAGAGCTACTATCTATATTACAGAGGACTGGTATATTGAAAATCTTTTTACTCTTTTCATTTATCACCTAAATCTAGTTGCACATTGTAACCTGTGGACCACCCAAATAAGAAGGGGCAGGCTTCTGTAAGGGATGCTCTTTACTTGGTATGCTCCTTTAGCCCTGAAATCTTGTTTGCAAAAGTCAGATTGAATCCAATTGGTTCAGGTACCTTTCTTTCACAAAAGAATTCTTAGCTCCATGATAGCAATAAGATACCAAACAGATTAACTGAGAATCACTGGGTCCATACAATGGAATGAATTATATATATTACCAAACGTGCAGCATAATTATGTGTATTAGGACTTTTGATAAAGATAACAGAAACCAACTTGAAGTAGCTTAAAGCTAAAGAGGGAATTTATTATGTGGGCAAACATTGAAGGCAGCCAGGTTTCAGGAAGCAGTGACATTGGGTACAGGGGAACTGTCAAGATTCTGGCTCTCTTGTATTTTGCTTCTTTCTCTGCAACTTGAGTTTTGTCTACATAGACCAAGTTTTAAGCCATAGAGCTTTATTTTTGTTGTTGCTGCTGTTGTTTTGTTTGATTGATTTGATAGAGAGAGACACAGTGAGAGAGGGAACACAAGCAGAGGGAGTGGGAGAGGGAGAAGCAGGCTTCCCACTGAGCAGGGAGCCCTATGTGGGGCTCTATCCCAGGACCCTGGGATCATGACCTGAGCTGAAGGCAGAGGATCATGACCTGAGCAGAAGGCAGACACTTAACGACTGAGCCACCCAGGTGCCCCTGTTTTGTTTGTTTTAAATTTGAGGAACCATAAAGGCCTCTGGACAAATGCCTTGCAAATACCAAAGTCAACTCTACACTCAAAAATATATTGAGGCTAATGAACATCAGTTTTAAAAACTGAAAAAATGAGGGGGCACCTGGCTGGCTCAGTCAGTAGATCATGTGACTCTTGATCTCAGAGTCATGAGTTTGAATCCCACATTGGACATGGACCCTACTTAGAAAGAAAGAAGAAAGAAAGGAAGAAAGGAAGAAAGAAAAAAATAAAGAAGAAAGAATTTTTAAAAAACTATAAAAGGAGGGTTTGAGATTGACATATTAGTAAGTACAGATTCAATAGGGATGCATTTTGAGAATTTATCCTAATTACCTATGGGAAAATCCTTTTTACTTTTCTAGAAAATTATAGTATTAATATCAGATTGTATTACTATTCAGAGGAATGACAAATTGTACAGAAATCTTTTAAATCATGTCTTCCAATTAATAATGCATTAAACTTAATAAACTACTAAGCTGGTTTACTCCTGTGAAAACAATCTTCATTTTTCATGAAAGGAAAATTGCATGTGTTATGTTTAGGAAACACTTTCCTGTACTGAGATGATATGACATGTTGAGATTTTGGGGGAAATTCTTGAGGGAAGATCAAGTTTATGGACTTTGATTAGGAGAAGATTATATAAATCACTATTATGGCATAAACACACGCAAACCACCCAAAATAAGTAAAACTCAATTTTTTGCCAGATAATTCATCCAACTTAAAGCTGTTTTAATGATAAGGTATGCGGGAAATACAGAGAATAGGATAAAGCATTTTAAATTGGGGTGCCTGGGTGGTACAGTCGGTTAAGCATCTGACTCTTGGTTTCAGCTCAGATCATGATCTCAGGATTGTGAGATCAAGCCCTGAGTTGGGCTCCATCCTTAAGACTCTTTCTCCCTCTCCCTCTGCTCTTCCCCTTCACCTGTGTGCTCTCTTTCTCTTTCTCAAATAAACAAATCTTTTAAAAAATAAAATTGGAAGACTGGTTCATAAAATTTTGGATATGAGAAAGTGAATTTATTTTATAATCCCCTACCCAAAAAAAGGACATCAAATTTTTCATTTGTTACCAACTTAATTATATGACCTAAAACACAAAATGAAATATTTTTTTCTCATGTAGTTATCCTATAACTACATATATCCTAATAACTACGTATTTTTCTTGTGTTGAAATTGTTCTTTACCATCTAGAATACATAGTTAAAGATAGCCATACAAATGATGTAAATAGCACACCTATTAGAGCTGTGTGAATACACTGTTCTATTTGGAGAGAAAATACAACACCAGGAATTAATTAATTAATTAATTAAAAATTTCAAAGATTTTATTTATTTATTTCACAGAGGGAGAGAGATCACAAATAGGCTGAGAAGCAGGCAGAGAGAGAGGAGGAAGCCGGCTCCCCGCCGTGCAGGGACCCTGGTGCGAGCCTCGATCCCAGGACCTTGAGATCATGACCTGAGCTGAAGGCAGAGGCTTTAACCCACTGAGCCTCCCAGGCACCCAAAGACCAGGAATTTAAAATCCCAAGCCAGGAATGACTTCCATCATGGTCTTTCATTAATTATGTAGGAAGCCTTTTTGTGATTCACTACAAAAATTTGGCAATTAAACTCTAGAGGCTGATTATAACCCTCCACCATCAGCCAGAAGGATTAACCAGTGGTTTTTAAATATACATTGTAAAAATCCAGTTAAAAATTAGTCCTTTGGCAACTTTATTTTATTTTTATTGTGTAACATTTGATGCATGCAAAAGAATAGAAGTCACATGTGTTAATACAGTAATGAAATGAATACTTGTTATCTACCACCAGTCTAAGAATTAGAGTGTAACCATTGCTTTTTGTAACATGTGCTTCTCCTTGTTCCATTTTTCTGCTACATCTCTGAAGAGGTAACAACTACCTGGAATTTTGTGTATTTTCCTGTTGTAGGCTGTTCAGGCTGTTATAACAAAATACCACGGACGAGGGCTTATAAACAACAGATATTTATTTCCCACATTAATGGAGGCTGGAAGTCAAAATTCAATTGTGCCAGCATGGTCAGCTTCCACATATGATAAGAGCCCCCTTCCCAGTTCATATGTGGCCATCTCTTCACAGTAACCTCACATGGTGGAAGGAACTACTCTGGAGCCGTGTTGGCTTCTTTTATAAGGGTACCATTCCCATTCATGAGGGCTCTGGTTTCATGATCTAATCAGTTCCCACAGGTCCCATCTCCTAATATTATCTCATTGGACATTAGGTTTCCACATGTGAATTTTGGGGGGGACACAAACATTCAGTCTATAGCAATTAGTCTCTTGCTTTTTAAGATAATTTAATCATGCATGTATGCATTTCTAAGCAATATATTATTTAGTTTTGTTTGTGAACTTTATAAAAATGGTATTCTGTATATAGTTTTCTGCCACCTGCTTTTTTCACTCAGTGTTATGTTTTTAAGATTCATCCTAAGATTATGTCCTAAGATTCATATGTTGTTGCATATGGCTGAAGCAGTGTTTTATGACCTACTTTTCCACTCATTCTTGCATTTCTAAGCTACATCCTTGTTGCTGCTGTGTATCTGTAGGACCTTGGGCTTTCCCTCTCAGCCAGAATTTCCTTACATTAAAATAGAAATAATAACAGTAACCACTACCAAGGGTTGTTGTGAGCACTAATAAATTATTGTTATATTCCTTAAAAAAAAAGGTCTTCTGGTAGCTTATGTTTGTTCTTTGTAGGTGCCCTGGCTTTTTTCTCTGGGATTTTTAAGGTCTTCATTTTTGGTATTGTGCCATTTCATCACAATATGTCTTGGTGTGGATTTTTCTTTATTTATCATGCTTGAAATATGCTGTGCTTTCTCTCTCTGTGGATTTATCTTCAGTCAGTTTAGGAATATTCTTGGCCATTATTTTTTTTCAATATTGGCTTTCTCCTGTTCTCTCTATTCCTTTTTTCTAGAAGTCTGATTAGACATGTTAAGCCTTGTTTTACCCTCCATGTCTTTTAACCCTTCTTTCATATTTTCCGTCTGCTGTACTTTCTGTTAGCACTCTGAGTAATTTCTTTGGATATAACCTTCAGGTCACTAACCTGTCTTTAACTGTTTTTATTGTTTTAACAGATTTACTGAGTTGTTAATTTCAAATCTATAGCCATGAGGCCAAAAAGTAATATTTGGTTCTTTTACTAATCTTTCTGGTTTCTTGTTTCTAAATCTGTTTGATTCCTTGTTTGATTTCTTTAAATGGTTCATAAAAGATTACTTAATAATCTGCAAATGACAACTCCAATTCCAGTTCTTCAGTTATTATGAATTATTTCTTGTTGTTTCTATTGATCTTAACTCATGGTGGTTTATGTGTTGGTGATTTTTTAAAATTGTGAGCTAATTTTTCTTGAACTTAATTTATTGAAATCCCAGGGACCCAAATTGGAAGTTGCTTTACTCTAGAGAGTACTTGCATTTGATTCTGAGAAGAGGTCTGAGATGCAACTTATGAGGTATCTCTGAAGCTCCTCTTGCAGAACCAGGCTCAGAGCAGGAAGGAATCTCAAGTGTGATTTCCACACCTTGCTGTGTGCCTCCAACTTAAGTCTCCCTGACCTGAACTGGTACTGGCACTTGCCCATGACAACTCTGGCTTTTATGTTTGCTTATTGCTCTCTGTTCTTGTTTGAGCTCATTTTTTTTTCCTTTTTGACCCCTTTCATCAAAATCCAGCAAAACTTTAAAGTATGTATTAGTTTTTGATCGAAATCAGGATTTAGTTGTCTCATAGCTAATGGGCCCTCAGGTCATCTAGCTTTCCAGGCTGCCAGAAGTAGAGGTTTATACATTTCTACCAGAGTAACAATTCTTGGATGAAAGTTGTGGAGGATTCTTCCTTTAGTATATTAGCCTTCTCCTTTCACTAAAGTCCCTGTCACAGAACTTAAGTTCTGTGCAGAAGAAACATTCAATTAGAAGTCACAGATGTGGGATCCTTTTGTTGTTGATAAGCTTGGTGATTGGGTGTCCATTGTGTGACATGTGGCTCCCTCAAACCTTGTTATGACCTCCACACATGACCTGTCTGACATGGAAAAAAAAGTCAGAGATGTGAATTATTGTCTAGGTTACCTTGGAAAAAATTACTTACCCTAAATTATTTAACCTGTTTCTGTTACTTGTACTATGAAATGGGGATATACTTAGCACCATACCTACCCTTAGATTGAAAGGATAAAATGAGAAACTGTTAAAAAATACATTTTAATTTGCTAAGATGAGAAACAAAGTGCAATAATTATGGTAATTAACATAACATTTATTGAGCATTTACTATGATTGGCAGTTTGTTAAGCTATTTATAAAGCTTTCATTGGCTCCTTACAACCTTATAAGATGGATACTGATAACGTGATTTAACAGTTGAGAAAACTGAGGCTCAGAAAGACTGAAAGTGTAAGATGATGGTACCATTATTTAGGAACTCCTTATTTTCATCAGGAAATAATTTCCAGTTCAGCTATTATGAAGAAAAGTAGAGTATTCCTCAAGGTAAGTTAAGTACTACCATATCTCAATTTTCTAGATGATTTTCTCTCAAATAATGAGAAGTATTTTACAAGGATGCATGACCCTCAAGATGCCTGCTATGTTAAAACTTCCATCCCGAAGAAGTGATTGTGCTTTTGCTAAAAGCAACTTTAGCTATGAAGACTCCATTGCAATTTGTACAGCTGTGTAATTGAAACTGCTAAAAGGCAAGTTAATATATTATTCTGCTCACAGAACAGCAGTTTGATTCCTATGACTTCTTGGCACATCTGTTTGGGATATAAATCCTAAGCAGACTGAACAGTCACTTTCTAAATCTTCAAAATGCTTTACTAAGCAAAGTCTTTAGTGTGGTTAAGGGGAGAAAAAAATTAATAGACTCCCAAGTGAGTGGAGTAGTCTAGCTCAATGCAGAGTGTTTAGGGCAGGTGCAGGTGGGACTGGGAACTTGAAGAAGGTGCACTTTGAGGTAGAGGATAGCACACAAGCCTACAAACACCAGAAGGTGAACTCTCTTGCCAACTTGAGATAATTAGAGAGGATCTTTAGGGAATGGGTCTTTGGATCATGTTTAATTTTTTTTACTGGCAAGAGTTCAAATTGCATTTAAGTAGGCTTGATTAGAGATGCCAATTATTACTGGCCTGCTCACATCGCTTTCTAGTAAGACCCCTATCCATTGACCATACTGAATGGGCAGTAGGCCACCTGACTGTGACCACAGCTAATCGGACACCTGATCATAAACGGTACCCCATGACTTATGCCTCCTGTACTTTAATCTAAGAAGAAAAGCAGAAGTCAAATCTTCTCTCCTGGAAACCTGCAATAAGAGACACAAAGGGGAGCTATAGTTTTGGTATGTGCTGGAAATGGAGGGTCAGAGAAGTACAGGAGCTAGAGTGCTACTTTTGCAGCCAGTTTTAAGATGAGTGATTTGAGAAGGCTGGTCCAGAGAGAGAGAGAGGTGCTGATTCACTGAGAAGCCAAAAAGCCTTGAGAGGTGAGGGGGTGGCTGCTCCTTAGTGCTACTGATGCAGTTTCAACTCTTCCTGAGGCCTTGTGGTTCAGTTTACTTGGGTTTTAGTGCATGTATGTTTTTTTCTATAAACCCTTCTTTTGATTTGTCTCTGAGTAATGAGTAACTTGGCTCTAGTAAATTGACTCAATCTTTGTTTCTTGCGATCAAAAGAACCTGGCATGGATGAGATAATTTATCACTAATGCTGCTCCGAGTATTAATACCTAGACTGTCTTCATTTTCCTGTTTTAGTAGGACTTCTGCTTTGTGAATGGCAGAAAGCACATAAAACGGAACTAGAAGGCTGAGTTTATTGGAAGGACTTAAGTACCTGGTGAAACAACTAGGTTTGGAGAAGGATGTGGATGTTCCCGAGCCTTGGGAACAACAGGAACATAGGTCTCAAGCCCTGTTGGGACTCTACCTCTACCTCTATTCTCAGCTTCTTTCTATTTTTTTATTCTTTCTTCTTGCCACAGATTATTTTTGTCTGCATTATAGAAAACATGGGCTCTGAGCATCCTAATTTTCTACAGAGACTGTATGGCCTAGTGATTAGGAAGTATGAGCCCCAAGTCACATGGCTGATTTTGAATCCAAACTTAGCCATCAACTTGCAGGGAGATCTTGACCTTTAAGTTTACCTTTGACTTCTATGTAACCCATCTAAGCCTCTATTTCCTCCTATATAAAATGAAGATTAAAGATAGGTGACTATCTCCCAGCATTGTTGTGGAGATTGAATGTCATAATGGGTATAAAGCATTAGCTCAGCATCTGGTACTCATTTAAGTTAGTACTTATTATTACTTCCCTGCCAACTGCAAAACCAGAAAAGCCTTTTCCTTTGAGAATGTAGATCTTAGCATGTCTTGATACAGATACATTTATAGGAAAAAGGAAGGTGGGGCCTTTGGTGAATTTCTCTGTTGGCAAGTAGCGGAAGGTGAATTGCGAGGAACCAGGTGGAAGTAAAGGTTGCCTAGCTCCTTTTAACTGTCACTGGTGGGCACTAAGAAGCCTGGGGATGGTTGGAGGACCAGCTCTGAAATTCACTGCTGGCCCGGGCACACCTATCCATGGCCACAGGAGGGTGCCAGATGTCAAGATGGGGAGCTGGCCCAGGCAACTTCACTGACTAAGGAGTCTGTTCTTGGAGAGCAAGCTGAGAAAGGGAAAGGAAAGAAGGCCAATAAAGGAATGCATGTGCCTTACTGGCTTATTGAGAGTGCAATGCCGGGTAGGAAGCCCTGGAAACCTGGGACAAGTGAGAGTCCAAGAAAACCCAGAGCCTGAGGAAATCTCTACATGGGCTTGGTCTGAGTTGAAGTTTCAAACGACCATGTCTCAAAGAGAACAGACTGGAGAAGCAGGGAACTGTTAAAACATCCAGACAGGAGGGAAGATTGAGAACCTGCTTTGAGTTGAAGAATCTATACAAAAGTCAGGCAAGACCACGAGCAAGATAAAGATAGAGCTGCGAGATACCACCCAAGTCAAAATTAGCAGAGGACAGGAAACTTTGACAAGGAATCTAGGCTGCCATATGGGAGGGGTCTGTTGAAAGTATCAAACCAGTTCAGACTACACTGCAAAATTATTATTTCAGTCTTATAGTAAGCTCTACTGATTAATTCAGTCATGCTCCAAGATAATACATATTAAAGCACAAACTTACTTAATATGTAGTTATCTAGTATGTAAAATGTATTTGATTATCTAAGCTGCAGTTCTTTGAACACCACCAGAAAACTCATTATGGGGTCGCCTGGCTCAGGAGGTAGAGCATGTACTCTTGATCTCAGGATCATGAGTTCAAGCCCCATGTTGGGTGTGGAACCTACTCCAAAAAAAAAAAAAAAAAAGAAAGAAAAGAAAAGAAAAGAAAGAGTTGTTTAACCCATAGGAAAAAAGTACTTAAAAAAAAAAAAAGGAAAAGAGGGGCTCCTATGTAGCTCAGTCAGTTGAGCGTCCAACTCTTGATTTTAACTCAGGTCATGATCTTGGGTTCATGGGATCAAGCCACATGTTGGGCTCCACGCTGAGCATGGAGTCTGCTTAAGGTTCTCTCTCCCTCTCCATTCCTTCCCACCCCTAGCATGTGTGCACACACACACATGCTCTCTCTCTCTCAGATAAATAAACAAAATCTCTTTTAAGACGTGTTTTAAAAAAAGAAAAAGGAAAACTCATTATGGTATAAAATTGTAGAAAAAAAAGAAAGCACTCTCAGGCAGAAATCTAGAGGCAATTTAAGAAACACCCTTTATTGGGCTTCAAAAATATGCAAAATATAGAAAAGTATAAAGAATAAAGCAAAAAATGGTTTATACTTTCACAATTTTAATTGGTCTTTTAATGTTATTTTAATATATCATTTATGAGTGTATTTAATTTGGTTTTCTCTTTTACACCTTCCATCATTTCACAAGTAGCTCTATATAACAAAATTATTTCTAATGACTGCTTGTGGGAGCCCTGAATTTCATATGGATTTACCATAAATTAACATTTTCACTATAATTGGATATTTAGGTTGTTTTCAATTATAAATTATACTATGATAAATATCTTTTGGGCATAAAGCTGTGTTCACATTTCTGATTATTTCCTTAGAAACTATTCCTAAAAATAAAGTTACTGGTTCAAAGAGCCTGAGCATTTTAAGACTCTTAATACATAAGATCTAATTGTTTTACAGAAAATTTGATCAAATATGCATTTCTCTCTGCAATTTCACCAGCATTGAATGTTATCTTACTTAATGTTAATATCTTTGATGAATACCAATAAAACTAGATTTTTCTATATCTTTAGCCATTTGTATTTCATCTGTTGTGCATCGTTTGTTCATTTCTTTTTTTTAACCTATTTTTCTAAAATTTGGATCACTGTTTTTCTTATGAGTTTATTTAGATGCAACATAAGGATTTTAAAGTGTATTAACCTTTTGCCATATTAATTATTGGTATTATTTTTATTATGATACCTTGCTATGGAGAAAATTTTTTTATGCAGTTGAATTTACTTTTAATTTATTTGGGTCTTTCATCTCTTGATTTAATGATTACAGGGATTTTTCCTTATCGAAAAGACAAGATGAGTATTCATTACATTTTCTTCTACTATTTTAAGATTTTAACTTATATTTAATGCTTTACATTAGCAGGAATTCCTTTTGAGGTGTGATATGAGTTGAGAATCAGTGTATCTTTTTTTTTTTTTTTAAAGATTTTATTTATTTATTTCACAGAGGGAGAGAGATCACAAGGAGGCAGAGAGGCAGGCAGAGAGAGAGGGGGGGAAGCAGGCTCCCCGCTGAGCAGGGAGCCCGATGCGGGCCTCGATCCCAGGACCCTGAGACCATGACCTGAGCCGAAAGCAGAGGCTTTAACCCCCTGAGCCACCCAGGCGCCCGAGAATCAGTGTATCTTAATAATAAGGAAGAGTGCTTGTGACAGGGTTCACTACTTGTGAAATATAGTCATTCGTCCCAATGAAAGGGTTTTACAGTGTTCAGAGTCTCCCTGACTTACTCCTGGTGCTAGGTGCCTATGCTAGGCACCATGAACGTCAGATATTGGACTGCCTTTGTTAGTTGTAACCACAGAAGAATTTCCAAGAGTAGAGATGTTTCCTCTACTCCTTGGTATTTTGAAATAGGCAACCCACCTGGCCATTTCACTACCTCCTTTGTAATAGATTTTTTAAAAAAGATTTGATTTATTTATTTAAGAGAGAGAGAGAGAGAGCGCTTGTGAGCACATGAACGGGGAGGTACAGAATCCCTACAGAGCAGGGAGCTGGACTAAGGACTCCATCCCAGGACCCTGGGATCATGACCTGAGCTGAAGACAGAGGCTTAACCGACTGAGCCATCCAGGTGCCCTCATTTGTAATAGATATTAAAATCAGTGGCACCTGGCTAGCTCAGTCAGAAAAGCATGTGACGGGCGCCTGGGTGGCTCAGTGGGTTAAAGCCGCTGCCTTCGGCTCAGGTCATGATCCCAGGGTCCTGGGATCGAGGCCCACATCGGGCTCTCTGCTCAGCAGGGAGCCTGCTTCCTCCTCTCTCCTCTCTCTCTCTGCCTGCCTCTCTGCCTACTTGTAATCTCTCTCTCTGTGTCAAATGAATAAATAAAATCTTTAAAAAAAAAAAAAAGAAAAAAAAAGAAAAGCATGTGACTCTTGATCTCGGGAGTCATGAGTAGAGCCCTACTTTGAGTGTAGATATTACCTCAATAAATAAAACTTTAAAAAAAAACACTCAAAGAAAGGGGCTAACCTGAGTCTGTCTCAGCTTTTCCAGGCTTTAGTGGCCTAAGAGCATTGTCACAGGACATTGGTTACCTGTATCTAGTTTGATGTCTTCAAACCTCTAAGGTAGCCATAATGATTAATGTTTCCCATTATTAAATAAGGTAGTTTATATCAACCAAGCCAGCTTCCTCCACAGGGATTGATTGTTACCAAGGCCATGGCTCTCTTATTTTGGGACAATATGGCCCCCACGGCACTGTTAAAAGCATTGGTTTCAATGGCGTAGAGCTGTTTGGGTCCAGGTAGGTCAAAGTTGGGAAGGAGATAAGCAAGTCTTCAACTGTTAGAATGCTTTAATTCTGGGTCTAAGGGGAAACTTTTTCTTCCTTTTGAGGAGGTTAATTTTGGTTCAGTAAAGGAAGAGACCTGTGAAAATCCCAGGAATAACTCAAATGCCTTTGGTGAACCTGGGTGGGTAGAACAACCATAGGGATCTCTAACACAATTCTTAGAGTTGGCTTGTAGTGGTACTACTGCTAGTGGTCAAAGAACCCCATTTGTAGGTTCATGTTAGATTGGGAAAGCATCTCAGGAGGTTGTGCAGATAGAGCATGACCTCCAGAAAGTCATATAACATGCTGTTCCTTAAATGACTGAGACACTGCATAGGCAACATGACAACACCATGTATTTAGACTTACCTAATAATAAGGCAGTCTTTCTTTCATTTTCCTTCCAGATATGGGAGAAGTTATAGGTTCCTTGATGTTTTTATTTTGTGAAACCTGTTCTAGAATTCAGGGATTAGTAGGAGCAGATGGAAGACCTGTAGAAGTCGTGGAAATTCTACAAATCAAGAATTCCCTACTCTTTATTACAAAGGGCAATGAGGCTAAGATGAATGAGGTAGAAAGGCTGATAAAACTGTTACACAGGGAGGAGATCAGTTACACCTGCCGAAGATTTCTCACTCTAACTCTGAAGGGAATATACATGAAGGATCATCACAAGGCCCCAGATCTACTGTATTTCCCACTAATATAGCAAGGAGGCTCCTATATTTCTGTTTCTAAAAGTATGTCCCTGAAGGTCTTGTGCTCAACTAGAATTCTGGAAACAGAGATCATGGATAAGATAGGGTTTGCTTGGGGGTTGGGTGGAGACAAGAGGAGGCATAGGTTATAACGTTGGCAGGAATATGACAGTGAGGAGAAGGAATGGGTTTTCCAGGTCATGGTTGGGTCACAGGCCTCTAGTTAGAGCCAGAAATCCAGGGAAAGCATGTACCTTGAGTGTCCCCAGTTTCTATCTATGCTGCAGGTGGCCTTATGTCAAGTGGGAGAGAAACCAGCTAGACCAGAGAAAGCTGACTGAACCCCCTGAGTCCATCACTGCTTCAGTCTTAACCCACAAATCTGCACTCCACCAGAATGTGAAACATCCTTTCCTATGCCTAAGGAAACCAGGCTACACCATGGGCTGAGGTCCACAGACCATCTGATGGGGTGGATAACCCAGGTCTCTTTTGAGACCATGTATGAATGGATAAAGTCTGCTTTTTTTCAGACAAGCCCAGCCACACAGCCTGCTTAATCATGAAGCAAATTGAAAATGCCAACTGTTTGAGTTGAAACATACTTCACTTTATTTGACCAACTGTTTGGTTTAATTAAGCAGACACACTTCCAGACCCGTTTGTCTCAGTTGTTATTTTTATTTTTATTTTTTTAAGATTTTATTTATTCATTTGACACAGAGAGATTACAAGTAGGCAGAGAGGCAGGCAGAGAGAGAGGAGAGAGAAGGAAGCAGGCGCCCTGCTGAGCAGAGAGCCCGATGTGGGCCTCGATCCCAGGACCCTGGGATCATGACCTGAGCTGAAGGCAGCGGCTTTAACCCACTGAGCCACCCAGGCGCCCTGTCTCAGTTGTTATTTTTAATCTAACATCAAACCTTAATTCAGTCCTTTTAAGTGATAAGGGAATGGTGTTGCAGTTTGCCTGTTTTCTTAAAAATCTTTCCATCAATATCAATATGTTTATTTCTGTAAATAAGTGAGATAAAACCACAGCTACTATTGAATATAGCCATCATATACATTATGCCAACAGAGCAGAGCTAAGGATTGGTAGAATTCTTAGGAGAGTTCTACCAGGGGTAGAAGGAGAATTGCTCCTGGGGTAATGTTTAAGTAAAAACATTATTTTCTTCCCTGTCCCCATCCACTTTTGCCTTCTCAGGTGAAAGCTGAGTCCATTACATCTCAATGATACAAATCATCATTTTTTTAATGTGGGGGATAACATGCTATTACTATGCCATCAGTGGATTTATTATTTGCTTTACAAGTTGTAGTGGCAGATTTGCCCTGATCTATCAGCATTCTGCCAATAGGGTTTGTATGAGTTAGAATTCCTCAACTGTTCACAACAGAAACAGTCTCTGAAAAACTTGCCTAGAAAATAAATGTTTTAGGAGGATAACATGTAGCTGATGAAACTAAAGGAAAACCTGGGGAATCTGTTTAGAGAAGGACAGCAACCAGGACATCTCTAAAGGTTTAGGTGACCAGAAGTCCTTGACAGTCTGAGGGCACAGCTGCTGGGTGTCAACTGGATTTTCAGTGTCTAGGTCAGTCATTCAAGGTTCACTCCCAGGAGAGTCTGTTTACCTAATTCCCTGACTCTGGCAGAACAAGGCAGTTTGATTTATAATCTCAGCAAGAGTATAGGTAAGGCGGTTTCCCTGTCAGACTGCTATAACTTTCAAAATAAGCCTTGTGTGGTACTAGGGCTGTAAGCCACACTGTCCAAAACTGTTCTAATCCTGATCCCAGGAATTCACTTTCTTTTTCAGTGGCTTCTTCAGCTCTTTAGGGTCGAAATTGCAAACCTCACCACTTCTCCTGATCACCAGGACCACCAAATGTTCATTGTCCACTACCACTAGGGCTAGGATCCTGGATGTAGTGAGAAGACTTCCTACAATTTAGAGCCAACAGGCAAGACATTTTGTCTATGGAGAGATGATAGTTCTCTCTTTAGGTACCCCAAACACCATGCGGATCTTTCAATTTTCAGTTCTCCAAAGGAGCCCTCTAAGTTAGAGTATTTGAGTATACTCCTCTGTATCACACTCAGGAATATTTCCTCCTGCCAAAGCAACTTGTGTCCTAACCTGCAGAACATTTTTCATCTTATTTTAACCAATCTCAGGGTGAATTCTTGGTCATGCTATCCTCTATATAAAGGTTGTCCCATGCTTATCTCCTTTCCTAGTGTTTCGGGGATTGTACTAGCCCCAAAGTCTCCTATAGCATTTCCCTCATGAGATAAGGACTCCTGTTCATCTCCCCTAAAGTCCCAGAAATATGCAGATGAGGTCCCTAATGTGACAGAGTCGAAGTATCAGTTTGTGATAGGGTGTGCAAGGCACATAGGGATAAGAGGCTCCCTCGGGAGCTAAACTTAGACCACATGGTTGGACTTGAATCATCTCTGTGGAGTTGAATTACTTGAAACTCCAGCTTGAATCCTGTAGCAACAGAAAGCAACTAATCTGCCCTCTACCACATATGGAACTGTTCTGATAAGAATCAGCACTGTGGGAATAGGTCAAGAGTCCAGAGAAATTACAGGGCTGAGGAATATGTGTTACCGGCATTAAAATTCTAAATGCACTTTCCCACAGAAACACTTTTATAAATAGTGGTCAGGGTCTTTAGTATTATTAGTACAATGTTTTATGTACATTAGGGGTCCATAAGCTTTTGTGGGCTGACCCTGGAGCAGAGCTACCATTTGTAATATTATTTCTATAGAAAAACTTTTTCCCAAGTCCAGATAACAGACCAAAAAGTAAGCTATTAAGCTGGGAATTTGAGGCTTTTCATCAGTAAACACAATAGATTCATAGGCTTTCACTGTCAGTCAAACTGAGGTTACAGCCTTGTAATCTAAGATACTGTTTCTGAATCTAGAAGCCCCTCTGTCTTCTTTCTGCTGAATATTTCTATAAATTGGTATATAACATTATATCAGTGTCAGGTATACAACATAATAACATATTTGTATATAGTACAAAGTGATCACCACAATAAGTCTAGTTACCATCTGTCACTCACTTCACCCATTTCACTTATCCCCTAACCTCTTCTGCTCTGATAACTACAAATCTGTTCTCTGTATCTATGAATTTTACTTTGCTTGTTTGTTTAATTCCATCTGTAAGTGAAATCATATGGTATTTGTCTTTCTCTGACTTATTTCACTTAGCATAAGTGAATAAGATCCATAGGATCCATTTACGTTGTCACAAATAGCAAGATTTCCTTCTTTTTTTATGGCTGAGTAGTAACCCATTGCATATATTTACATCTTCTTTATCCATTTGTTCAGTGATAAACACTGGTTGTTTCCATCTTGGCTTCTGTGACTAATGTTGCAATGAGCATAGAAGTGCAAATATTTTTTCAAATTAGTGTTTTGTTTTCTTCAGATAAATACCTAGAAGTGGAGTACCTGGATCACATGGTAATTCTATTTTTAATTTTTTGAGGAACCTCCAAACTGTTTTCTACAGTGGCTGTACCAATTTACATTCCCACTAACTGTCTGTGAAGGTTACCTTTCTCCACATCTTCAACAACGCTTGTTATTTCTTGTCTTTTGATAATAGCCATCCTAACAGGTGTGAGGTGCTATCTTATCATGGTTTTGATTTGCATTGCCCTGATAATTAGTGATGCTGAACATTTTTTCATGTGTCTGTTGGCCAGCTATGTGGTCTTCTTTGAAAAAATGCCTATTTGGATGCTCTGCCCATTTTTAAATTGGTTTGTTTGTTTGCTCTTGTGTTACATTAGTTCTTTATATAGTTTGGATATTAACCCCTTATTGAACATATGATCTGCAAATATTTTCTCTCATTCTGTAGGTTGGAATTTTGTTTTGGTTTTCATTTTGGTGATGGTTTCCTCTGTTTACAAAAGCTTTTTAGTTTGATGTAGTTCCACTTGTTTATTTTTGCTTTTTTTGTTTTAGCTTTGGAGACAGATCCAGAAATTTAGTGCCAAGAATGATGTCAAGGAGTTTACTGCCTATGTTTTCTTCTAGGGGTTTAATGGTTTTGTTCTTACATTTAGGTGTTTAATCCATTGAGTTAATTTTTGTGTAGGGTGTAAGGTAGTGCTCTAGTTTCATTCTTTTGCTTGTGGGTGTCCAGTTTCCCCAAAACTATTTATTAAAGATATTATCCTTTCCCTGTTGTATATTCTTGGCTCTTTTGACATAAATTAATTGACCATATATTTGTGTGCTTATTTCTGGGCTCTCTAGTCTGTTTCATTGATCTCTGTACCTGTTTTTGTGCCAATACCATACTGTTTTTTTAATAACTATTCACAATCTTTTTTTAAAAATATTTTATTTATTTATTTGATAGAGAGGGACACAACGAGAGAGGGAACACCAGCAGGGGGAATGGGGGAGGGAACACCAGCAGGGGGAGTAGGAGAGGGAGAAACAGGCCCTCCCTCAGAGCAGGGAGCCCGATGCGGGGCTCAATCCCAGGACCCTGGGATCATGACCTGAGCTGAAGGCAGACGCTTAACGACTGAGCCACCCAGGTGCCCCTACCATACTGTTTTTATTATTGTAGCTTTGTAATAGTGTTTTGAAATCAGGGAGCATGATAGCTCCAGCTTTCTTCTTTCCCAAAATTTCTTTGGGTTTTGGGGCCTTTCCTGGTTCCATACAAATTTTAGAATTATTTATTCTAGTTCTGTGAAAAATGCCATTAGAATTTTGATAGGGATTGCATTGAATCTGTAGATTGCGTTGGGTATCATGGATGTTTTAATAACATTAAGTATTTCGATCCATGAGCATGGTATTTCTTTCCATTTATTTGCATTGTCTTCAACTTCTTTCATCAATGTCTTATAGTTTTCAGAGTATAGGTTTTCAACCTCTTTGGTTAAATTTATTTGTAGGTATTTTATTTTTTTATGTAATTGTATATGAAATTGTTTTCTTAATTTCTCTTTCTGAGAGTTTGTTATTAGTGTATAGAAGCACAACAGATTTCTGTATATTGATTTTGCATCTTGAAACTTTAATTCTGTTCTTATTCTAAGAGTTTTTTGGTAGAATCTTTAGGGCTTTCCATATATATTTTTATGTCATATGCAATGTTAACAGTTTTGCTTCTTCCTTTTCAACTTAAATGTTTTTCTTTACCTTGCCTGACTGCTGTGGCTAGGACTTCCAATACTACATTGAATGAAATTAGTGAGAATAAGCATCCTTATCTTTTTCCTGGTCTTAGACAAAAAGTTTTCAGCTTTTCACGGTTGAATGTGATATTAGCAGTGCATTTGTCATATGGCCTTTATTATGTTGAGGTATATTCATTCCCTCTATAGCCACTTTGTTGAAAGTTTTTTTTATCATAAATGGATGTTGAACTTTGCCAAATGTTTTTTCTGCATCTATTGAGATGATCATGTGATTCTATTCTTCATTTTGTTAATGCGATGTATCACACTGATTGATTTGCAGATGTTGAACCATTCTTGCATGCCTGTAATAAATCCTACTTGGTCATGGTGTATGATTCTTCTAATGTATTGTTGAATTTAGTTTGTTAATATTTTGATAAGGATTTTTTGCATCTATATTCATCAGGTATATGGGCCTGTACATTTCTTTTTTGTGTTGTCTTTGGTTTTGGTATCAGGGTAATGTTGGCATCATAAAGTGAGTTTGGAAGCATTTTGTCCTCTTCAATTTTTTGGAAGAATTTGAGAAGGATAGGTAATAAACCTTTGAATATTTGGTAGAATTCACCAGTGAAGCCATCTAGTCCTGAAGCTTTGCTTACTGGGAGGTATTGATTACTGGTTAAATTTCCTTACTAGTTGGGACACCTGGGTGGTTCAGTTGGTTAGGCATCTGCCTTTGGCTCAGGTCATGATCTCAGGGTCCTGGGATCAAGCCCTGTGTCAGGCTTCCCATTCAGCAGGGAGTCTATTTCTCCCTTTCCCTTTACCCCTCCCTGCCCTTTGTGCTGTCTCTTGTTCTGTCTCACTCTCTCAAATAAAAAAATAAAATCTGGGGCACCTGGGTGGCTCAGTTGGTTACGTATCTGCCTTTGGCTCGGGTCATGATCTCAGGGTCCTGGGATTGAACCCCACATCGGGCTCTCCACTCTGTTCTCACCCACACGCTCCAAGATTTTATTGTTAAGTAAGCTCTACACCCAATGTGGGGCTTGAACCCATAACCCAAGATCAAGAGTCGTATGCACTTCAGACTGAGCCAGCTAGGCACCCCTGGTCTTTATTCTTTCCTTCTGGTAACTTTGGGCTTCATTTGTTCTTCTAGTCCCTTTAAGTATAGAGTTAGATGGTTTATTTGAGATTTTTCCTGTTTTTGGCAGTAGGCCTGTATTGCTATGAATTTCCCTCTTAGAACTGTTTTTGCTGAATCCCATAGATTTTGGGTTGTCGTATTTCCATTTTCATTTGTCTCAAGTTATTTTTTGATTTACCCTTTGATTTCTTCATCGAGCCATTGGTTGTTCAGTACCATGTTTTTAATCTCCACGTATTTGCGATTTTTCCCATTTTCTTGTTGTAATTGATTTCTAGTTTCATATCATTGTGGTTGGAGAAGATGCTTGATATGATTTCATTGTTAATTTTGAGACTGTTTTATGGCCTAACATGTGATTTGTCCTAGAGAATGTTCCATGTGCACTTGAAAAGAGTGTATTCTCCTGTTTTTAGATGGAATGTTCTGTATATATCAATTAAGTTCATCTAGCCCAATATGTCATTTAAGACCAATGTTTGTTATTGATTTTTTGTCTGGATGGTCTATCCATTGATGTAATGGGGTATTAAAGTCTTCTACTATTACTGTAAAATAATAGTAAAGTCCCTTACTGTTTTATTGTGTGTTTCTCTCTTTAGATCTGTTAATGTTTGTTTTATATATTTAGGTATCCTATGTTAGATGCATAAATAGTTATGTTATATCCTCTTATTGGATTGTCCCCTTTATTATTATGTAATATGTTTTTTGTCTTTCATTACAGTCTTTGTTTTAAAGCCTATCCTGTTATCTTATCTGGAAAAAGTACAGCTACCCCAAAGGAAACCAGCTTTCTTTGGTTTCCATTTGCATGGAATGTATTTTTCCATCTCTTTACTTGCCTTCTATGTGTCCTTAGATCTGAAGTAAGTTTCTTTTAGACAACCTAGAGATGAGTCTTGCTTCTTTTTTTAAAGATTTTATTTATTTATGTGATAGAGAAAGAAACAGTGGGAGCAGGAACATGAGCAAGGGGAGTGGGAGAGGGAAAGCAGGCTTCCTGTCAAGCAGGGAGCCCGATGTGGGGCTTGATCCCAGGACCCTGGGATCATGACCTGAGCCAAAGGAGATGCTTAACAACTGAGCCACCCAGGCGTACCCCTTCCCCCCTTTTTTAAATCCATTCAGTCACTCTGTGTCTTTTGATTGGAGATGCTAGTCCTTTTATACTTAAAATAATTATTGATTGGTATGTATTTATTGCCATTTTGCTAATTGTTTTCATAGTTTCTTTCTGTTACTGTCTTCTCTTTCTCTCTTCCCTTGTGGTTTGATGCCTTTTTTTAGTGTTATGTTTAGATTCCTTTCAAGTATTTGCTATAGGTTTTTGCTTTGTGGTTACCATGAGGTTCACATACAACAATTTATTCATAGAACATTCTGTTTTAAGTTAATAACAATTTAAATTTGAATGCATTCTAAAAACTACATTTTTGGCCCCCCAACATTTTTTATGTCATATTTTACATCTTTTTGTTTTATGTATTCCTTAACTAATTATTATAATTATATTCAATTTTAATACTCTGGTCCTTTAACCTTCACGCCAGCTTTATAACTAGTAATCTACTATGTTTACTATGTATTCATCTCTACCAGTGAGATTTTTATTTTCATATATTTCTTTGTTATTAATTAGTGCATTTTCTTTTCAGCTTAAAGAAGTCCCTTTAACTTTTTTTTTTAAGATTTTATTTATTTATTTGACACAGAGAGAGAGATTACACGTAGGTAGAGAGGCAGGGAGAGAGAGAGGAGAGAGGAGGAAGCAGGCTCCCTGCTGAGCAGAGAGCCCGATGCAGGCCTCGATCCCAGGACGCTGAGATCATGACCTGAGCCGAAAGCAGAGGCTTTAACCCACTGAGCCACCTGGGCGCCCCCTTTAACTTTTTTTGTAAGGTTGGCTTAATGGTGATGAATTCCTTTAGCTTTTGCTTATCTGGAAAATTCTTTTTTTTTTTAACTTTAATTTTTTAATTTATTTGAGAGAGAAAGAGATCACAAGTAGGCGGAGAGGCAGGCAGAGAGAGAGGAGGAAGCAGGCTTCCCACTGAGCAAGGAGCCTGATATGGGCCTTGATCCCAGGATCCTGAGATCATGACCTGAGCTGAAGGCAGAGGCTTTAACCCACTGAACCATCCAGGCACCCCTTATCTGGAAAATTCTTTTTCTCTCCTTCAATTCTGAATGATAACCTTAACCAAGTAGAGTATTCTTGGTTGGAAGTTTTTTTGTTTTTTTGTTTTTTTGTTTTCCTTTCAGCACTTTAAATATATCATGCCACTTCCTTCTGGCCTGCAAAGTTTTTGTTGAAAAATCAGCTGATATTCTTATGGGGTTTCCCCTGTACATAGTAAGTTGTTTTTCTCTGGCTGTTTTTAAGATTCTTTACCTTTAACTTTTAACATTTCAACTATAATGTGTCTTGTTGTGGATCTCTTTGGGTTCACCTGATTTGAAACTCTTTGTGCTTCTGGACCTGGCTATCTGTTTTTTTTCCCCAGTTTAGGGAAGTTTTCAGCCATTATTTCTTCAAAAAACTTTTCTGCCCCATTCTTTTTCCTTTTTTTTTCTGGGACCCCTATAATGTGAATTTTATTCTACTTAATGTTATCTCATAGGCCCCTTAAACATCTTCACTTCTCTAAATTCTTTTGCCTATTGCTACCATATTTCTGTTGAACATTTTGATTGAATTCCCCCTAGCTTCAAGAGTACATCAGCCACTGATGTCTCTATCCCCAAATTCACCTGCATGCCTCCCACTAAGGTAAAAGCTGAGTACCTCTAATTCTGAAATTTTTAATAGAAAAATTTCAGAATTACAAAAAGGTAAAATAATAATGAATGTTTATATACACATCTTCAGAGATAAATTGTCACAGTTGAAGCCCCATAACCTGTCCTTGGTCTCATCCTACCTCCCTCTAATTTCAGAAGTAATCACTTTACTGAATCACTCTACTGTGATTAACATGGCCATGTAAATTTTCAGTCATTCTGTATACCTGCCCTAGGCTTTCCCTCTGCTGGAATGGCAGAGATGTAAGAGTGGAAAAAGAATCAGTCTGAGGAATATGGACCGGGTGATCTGGTCCTGATCCAAGTGTTTGGGGATGGGGACCCAAGCATGTTGTAGAGGAAAATTGTAGGAAATGGAGAAAACACTCAATATGTGTCAGGCCCATATTCTGGAAGGATGTTGGGAAGAAGACTAGAAAGAATTGGACCAGGGTGTCTCATGAGCTGGATTTGTCTAGGCCAGCAGAGCGCTTCTATCTGGCAAGCATGGAATCAAGGCTAGGAAATTGATAATTGTAGAAATTCTACAAAATTTTCCAGATAAGGGGTGCCTGGATGGTTCAGTGGGTTAAATTGGGCAAGAATGGAAAAGTCTTGTCAGAGAGGCCACGTCATGGAGCCCAATATTTATAGGGTATGAGAACAGGGCAATAAGAGATCAAGGTTCATTCACTCACTCAGTTATTCATACAGTCGTTCATCCAAAAAACTAACCACTGTTTAAGTCACAGGCAATGTGTTAAGAATTGTAGGGAAAGAATGTAAACAAGAACAAAAAAATGGCCTCTGTCCTGAAGACACTCACTAGAAAAGGGGAGAACATATAAAAACAATTACAATATAATGTGGTAATTTGGAAGATAGAGGGGGATTGAGAGGGCTCAGGGGGCAGGCTGGGTCAAGATTAGACCCACACACTGGGCATTAGTTTAATAAATAATCCAGATGTAACTTCTTAGCAAAGTAGCAGAGAGTTTGGTGAAGGATCTAAGAGATGTTTAGGGGCAAAGGAAAGGGGTGAAATGGGGGAGATCAGAAACTCAAATTCAATGGATAAAGATGAATCAAGGAGAAAACATACCTGGAGTGGAACAGGAGTTCAGGCAGTGGACAAATGGGACAACTGTCATCATGTGCTTATAGGTCCTCCTATAGCTATCATTTTATTTTTTTATTTAATTTTTTAAAATAAAAAAAGATTTTGTTTATTTTAGAGGTAGGGAGGAAAGGGAAAGGGAGAGAGAGAGTCATAAGCAGACTCTGCAACACAGAGTCCAACACAGGGCTGAATCTTATGACCCTGAGATCACAACCTGAGCTGAAACCAAGAATCAGATGCTTAACTGACTGCACCACCTAAGTGTCCCTATAGCTATCATTTTAGATACCACTTTCCTGATATCACTATTTGTAACCCACAAGCCACTCTCATCCTCATACTTCTCTGTACTTCTGCTTTGCTTTACCCCAGCAGACATTTCTATTTGTGTTCTATGGAACCTCTGTCTGTTAGTGAACAAATTCCCCTACTTCCTCTACTTATTCACAGAACTATCTATAGTAGACACCTTTTGGAGTATCTTCCCAGCTCACGAAGACCTTCATAGCACCTCTCCTGACCCATAATGGTGGACTTTTGGCTATCATCTTGTTCAATGTGTCCAGTAAATGTGCTTACCACCCCCCCAATCATTCACTCCCTACTGACCACAGATAGCTAGAGATGATTTCTGTTACATGCAACCAGAGACCTAGCTAATCTCTCTTCACATTCTAGCCTGAACTGAAACCTGGCTTTCCCCTGAGGTTACCACTTCCCCTGCAGTCCTTTCAAGTAGAAGCTATTTATTCCCCCACACCCCACATACAGAGAGACAATAGCAACAGTCTTCTAACTCCCCAAGACCCTTCTAAATAATTTCTCTTTTATTTTAGCATGAAAAATCTCTGCCCCACTGAAGTTCATGCTATTCAACTAGTCACCTTCTCTCTTGTCATTTAATGACCTGGTTACACCTTCACATTTATTAAATGTCTGGTTTATTATGTCATCCTGTGGGGAGGGGGATTTCGTTGACTCTGTGGAGCATCCATTTAATGGCCCAGTTAGTTCCCTGAATTTTCAAGCTCAGTATCTTCACTTCTAGTCCATGGTAGTGTCCTCCCATGGCCATACCCTGTACTTGGTCACCACCAGAACAGTTCTACCCTGGAAAATTTAAGCTCTCTATCTGTGTAACTACCCATCCAGCCCTCTTCGTCAACACAATCTGATGGGCTGGGGCTTTTACAAATTTTCAGCTGTGTTCTCAGCCTATTGGATAAACCTTTTTACTTGTTTCCCATCAGTTTTTCCTTTCATCCCCTACAGTCATTGCAAATCTTCATTACCCTTCTTAAGCTCCACATCGTCGAGTGAAATTCTCTGGTTATTAATTAATTAATTAATTAATTAGGGGCGCCTGGGTGGCTCAGTTGGTTAAGAGACTGCCTTTAGCTCAGGTCATGATCCCAGAGTGCCGGGATCAAGTCCCACATCTGGCTCCCAGCTCCACGGGGAGTCCGTGTCTCCCTCTGACCTTCTCCTCTCTCATGCTCTCTCTCTCTCACTCTCTCGCTCTCAAATAAATAAATAAATAAAATCTTTTTAAAAAGTTAATTAATATTATTCAACAAATATTCATTACATATCTACTTTGTGCCAGGTACTATGGATACAATGGCACAGCTTTGCCAGTGAGAAACTCACAGTCAAAAAGGGTTTGAATCCAATAATCACACTTACATACATAATTATAAACCATGTTAAAACCTGGGGGTAGGTCTGGGAGGTAGAAAGGGGCATTTCAAGAAGAAGAAACAGCATGAGCAAAGCTCTGGGCAGAATGGAAATGAAACAAAAAGACCTATATGGTTGAAGACAGAAAACTAGATAGAGAGTGGAGCAAAATGAGACTGAGTGTGATATCTGCATTTTGAAAAGACCACAGGCAAGGGATGAATAGGTGGAGCCCAGGGGCTTTTTTAGGCTAGTAAAACTGTTCTGCATGATATTGTAATGGTGGATACATTTGCAAAACCTATAGAACTATAAAACACTAAGAGTGAGCCCAGTATGGATGATGGGCTTTAGTTAATAATAATGATGGGGAAAACTGGGAGTGGAACAGAGAGTGGTTATAAGGAAACTCTCTGTACTATGTGCTCAATTTTTATGTGCACCTAAAACTTCTCTAAAAAATAAAGTCTACTAACTAATTTTATTAAATAAGAGGGGTGGGGGAGACCACTGGGTGCTGGGAGGAAAGTATACTGCAGAAGGAAGAAATGTGGGCAAGCCATTGAAAAGCTATCTCAGAGGTCCAAGCAAGAAGTTGGTAGCTCAAACCAGAGTGGCTATGAGGAAAAAGGAGAGAAGTGGATGCAAGGTGGTATTGACAAGACTTGGTGAGGGACTGGATATGGGTTGGGGATTAAGGGTCACTGAGATTTCTGCCTTGCCCAACTTGATGATTAAATGATATCACCCAGCAGCTGGTACAGAAGATCTTGAACAATTTTTTTTATCAGCACCATCACTACATGCTAAGAAACCATCGAACACATAGATTCTCAGCATGCATGTAAATATGATATTCACACTAAGGACATGTCACTGCCTATATTCCATGTTTCACCATGATCATTTCCTGCCAGACCTTATTTTTTTTTTTTAAGATTTTATTTATTTATTTGAAAGAAGTCGAGAGAGAGCACAAGAAGGCAGAGCGGCAGGCAGAGGGAGAGGGAGAAGCGGCTCTCCATGGAGCAGGGAGCCCAATGCAGGACTCGATCCCAGGACCCTGGGATCGTGACTTGAGCAGAAGGCAGTGGCTTAACTGACTGAGCCACCCAGGTGCCCAGCTGCCAGACCTTATTTAAAGGGAGTTCAGGCACCTGGGTGGCTCAGTCGGTTAAGCGACTGGCTTCAGCTCAGGTCATGATCCCAGAGTCCTGGGATCGAGTCCCACATCGGGCTCCCAGCTCCATGGGAAGTCTGCTTCTCCCTCTGACCTTCTCCCCTCTCATACTCTCTCTCACTCTCTCTCAAATAAATAAATAAAATCTTTTATAAATAAATAAATAAATAAAGGGAGTTCATCCCATGAGTTCTATTCCTGCTTCAACCATTAATTGAAGTAGACAAGCTTACTTGGCTTTTCTGGGCCTTAGCATTTTTACCAGTAACATGAGAAAGATGAGCCAGATGACCTCTAATATGTAGTATGAAGTGAGGACAGGGGATGGGATGTCAGTGGTCTCTAGCTGCGAGACATCTTACAGATAGTGAAGTAGTCTTCATGCTTCTCACTTCCCAACTCCTGGGCTTTCACAATGAATGCTAATACATCCAATTTGTTGGTCAGTGTTCTTCTGCTCCTAGGACATCTATGGTTCTTGGATTTCTGCTTTTTTGTTCCAGGACCATGATTAGGGTCTGCATGAACCACCATAACCCCAAGTAGCTCTGGACCAATATCAGATACTTCTGTTCAAGTCAGGTTTGGGACACATTACCAGATGGTCCCAGAAAAAACTCAGTTCTCTGTGTGTTTTTATTTCAAAATCAAGCCTATCTTCAGACAACAGAACAAATGTGCTAGCATCCTGTTCCAAAAACCAAAATACACAAACTCTCAGGAACCACCAGCCTGCCGAGCAGAGAGCCCGATGTGGGCCTCGATCCCAGGACCCTGGGATCATGACCTGAGCCGAAGGCAGCGGCTTTAACCCACTGAGCCACCCAGGCGCCCTTTAGTCAATCTTCTATCTAGAAAATGCTGTTACTATTCAACATCCCTGGGCCCTGACCTCCTTTTCAACCACATCAGTAACATAACACAGCACCTGTAGGTAACTGAGTCATGCCAAAGTTGTTGCTAACCCATAATCAACAGTATGGGGGGCTGCTGCTTAATCTGACTTTCTCCACATAAATTCCTGTCTGTGGGTTCCAGCAGGGGAAGTCAAGGTCATGTGTTATAGTTGTGCCATGATGATTTTGCATACCATGTCGTGTCTAAAATTCTTCATTGAGAACTGCCTAAGGCATACAAATTATTCTGAGTCTGGCATAAGAGCTAGTGTTATGCTGAAACCTATGGCAATTAGACCCAGACTAGGGACTCTCCCAGAGAACCCAAAGGCCTCTTGCTCTTACCACTTTGTCCTCATCAGCCCAGGAAGCAAATTTCTTGGAAACTATAACTGATCTCCCCTATCTAAAAGTATGCTGCTTTCCTGCAAGGAACTTGACAGAATTTTCTGAAACCTCACTCTGGTCATCATTTGAGTGATTAACACAGCCCTATGCTATGTTCAAAACCACTCCTGCTCTCTGCCCTGCACTGTACTCAGAGTCCCTGAACCAAACAAGTGCCCTCTAACTTTCTAGCTTATGAATGAAGATGTTCCCTGTGGGTGAAGTCTTTCTGTATTTAGATTACTGCTCTGGAGTGTAAGGTTTATCTCTCCTTGGTAAACATGTCAATTCTATTTTTTTATTTTATTTTATTTTTTTATTCTTTGTTCCAGGGGTACAGGTCTGTGAATCATCAGGCTTACATCTTTCACAGCATTCACCAAAGCACATACCCTCCCCAATGTAAACATGTCAATTCTATATAATGTCTGCTGCACTGTAATTTCTTCCTTCCAAGGGAAGCTTATTAATTTGAGTTAAACTGCAGGTTGCTGAACAGCCAATGTATTAATTGTCCTTGGTCAAATGCCAACTCTTAGTCCAGTCAGCTCTGTCTGGATGTTGTGGGCATGTAGACATGACAGCCGATTGCTGCTGCTCCTGAAGATGGCCAGGTTATGGAGAGTTTAGTAACTGACCCCAGGCCTGGTTTGAACAAATAAGCTGAGGTAATTAGAATGCACCAGAAGCACTTTTGTGATTATCTGATTAATGTCTTTCTCTCTGGATAGACAATAAACCATATAGGAGCACATAGTAGTTGCTCAGTAGTTATTTTCCAAATTAATAAGTGGATGAATAAAGCAGAAAGGCTGTGGGGTTAAGAGAAGTCAAGGAAGTCGGGACGGGACTTGAATGAGTCAAAGCTTTGACTAAGTCAGGTTATGAGTAAGCCAAGTTATGAGTAAACAGAACCTATGATGCAGAGAAGACACATAGAGTAGATGGTAAGGAAACCAGACAGTAGTGAGTGGAGAGTGTGGCAGACACACAGGGAGTAGCTGAGTCACCTAAGAGTAAAGAGTCACAGAAACCTCTGACTGAGGTCTTGGAACTTCCTTGAATCCACGGCCACCCTCCTATTCCTGTTCTTCCTGACCCTGACTGCTCATCCTTCCCTGGATTTTTATGAATATGCATCTTTACAATAAACCATTTATTACTAAAGGTAACTTGAGTGAATTGCCACTCTTGGAAGTCTTGGCTTTGGGAGCTTGAGGAAAGCACATGAGCTCTAAGAAATCTAGTCATTTTTCTCATGAAGCACATCTCTTTCTGTGAACAGAGTGATGGCCAGTGATGGAGATATCCTCACATGACTGAATTCAAGTGGAGACAAAGCTTTTGCTCCATCTAGAACTCCTGCCATAAATGTCTTTTTTACCCCACATTTTAAGAAAATCCTCTTATTACTCTTGAGCAATAATAATCAGATTTTCCTGGCCACATCTGCATTTTATTTTATTTTTTTTATTNCTTATTACTCTTGAGCAATAATAATCAGATTTTCCTGGCCACATCTGCATTTTATTTTATTTATTTTATTTTTTTTTATTTGATACAGAGAGAGAGATTACAAGTAGGCAGAGAGGCAGGCAGAGAGAGAGGAGGAAGCAGGCTCCCTGCGGAGCAGAGAGCCCGACGTGGGCCTCGATCCCAGGACCCTGAGATCATGACCTGAGCCGAAAGCAGGGGCTTTAACCCACTGAGCCACCCAGGCGCCCCACATCTGCATTTTAAAATTGAAGATTAGACCAATGGCTTGGGGCTCCTGGGTGGCTCAGTAAGTTAAGCATCTGACTCATGATTTCAGCTCAGGTCGTGATCTCAGGGTAGTGAGACTGAGCCCTGTGTTGGGCTCCATGCTCAGCAGGGAGTCTGCTTGAGCTTCTCTCTCCCTCTGCCCCTCCCCCTACCACATGCATGCTCTCTCTCTCAAATAAATAAATCTTTTAAAAAAATAAATTGAATATTAGAAAAAATTATTTTAGAATAATATTATGAAGAGTTGTGAAGGTAATTTTCATCATATCATCATCAATAATTATTGCTTGGTTATTATGATTCATCAGTTGGTAAATTAGATAGCCATAATGTCAATTACCCCCATGATCCTGAGCCCTTTCCAGTGTCTATATATATTGGTTTTCTATTGCTACTGTAACAAACTAGCACACCACTAGGGCTTAAACAGCACAAATTTATTATCTTATAGTTCTGTACTAGAAGTTCAACATGGCCTCACAGGGCTACGATCAAGATATTAGAAGGGTTTCATTCTTTTCCAGAGGCTTTAGGGAAGAATCTGTTTCCTAGCCCTTTCTAGCTTCTATGGGATGCCTGCATTCCTTGGCTCATGGTACACATTTCCATTTTATTATTTTTTTAAAGATTTTATTTTTAAGTAATCACCACACCCAGTGTGGGACTTTAACTCACAACCCTGAGATCAAGAATCCCATGCTCCTCTGACTGAGCCAGCCAGGTGCCCCACACTTTTACATTTTCAAAACCAGCAATGGTGTGTTGAGCCCTTTTTACATCAAATATTTTTGACCCTTCTTCATTGTCACATTTCCTTTTCACTGACTTCAGCTAGGAAAGGTTCACTGCTTTTAAGGACTCCTGTGATTAAGTTGGGCCCACCTGCATAATCCAGAATAATCTCCCCATTTCAAGGTGCTTAACCTTAATCACACCTGCAAAATCCTTTTTGCCAAGTCAGGGACTTTTTCCCAAGTACAGGGATTTGGAGATGGACATTTTGAGGGAGTAATTATTCTGTAGTTACACAGTCAAGTTAGACATCCTTTTATGTTCCTATAAGAACATCTAGGATCATGGGGCATCTGGGTGGCTCAGTTGGTTAGGTGTCTGCCTATAGCTCAGGTCATGTTCCTGGGGTCCTGGGATTGAGCCCCGCATCAGGGTCCCTGCTTAGCGGGGAACCTGCTTCTCTCTCTCCCTCTGCCTCTCCCCATCCCAGTTCATGCTCTCTCTCTCTTGCATGCACTCACTCTATCTTAAATAAACACATAAGATCTTAAAAAAGAAAAAAGAACATCTAGGATCAATGTAGCAGTCAAGTATGTTTATAAAAGTTGCAAGTAGTTTGCTAAATGGAGGGAACCTTACTATAAGAAATGAGATATGGCTTTGTCCTTTAAAAATCAGCATAAAGGAAAGAGAATTTCCATTTACTGAGTGTCATTAGCTTCAATGTGTCAGGAATAGTGAGATACACATTAAACAACTCTCCAACAGATATTATCTCCATTTCATAGTTGGGGAAACTGAGACTCAGAGTGATTATATAATTTGTGCAAAGTCACACAGCTGATAAGTGGTAAAGCTGGAATTCAAACTAGATTTGTCAGGCACTAAAACTTGTACCCTTTCCCGTATGTTACATGGCCTCCCAAATTTTCTGTGGAACTTAACTTAGCTCATCTATATAAAAACAGACAAAAGATTCCTTCAGGGGCTTTAAGACTGACTTTCTGGAACTCTTTAAAGATGTATTTGGCATTGCACATCTAAAGAGAAAAGATGTTCCAAGGACAGAATGCTGCTTCTATTTCCCCACTGTGGTGCATAACCAGGAAGACTGCTAGACACTGCTAGACACACTAAATATTTTTCTTAGAAAGATAATCTTGCCATTTTATTAACTGGGAAGGCTTGTGGACCTGAGTACTGCCCACAGGGATTTACTGATCAGATCCATGATCCAATCAAATCCTCTCCATCAGTGACACTCAGATAAGCCTACTTCCAAGAAGCTAGCCAAGACAGCCCTGAAATACTTTTCCAGGGAACTTTGTCAAATCTCATTCCCACTCCTAACCATCTAGTTACAGTGACCAGCAAGGTTACAGACAAGGCTCACTAAAGATGCATTTTTACCAGGGTGAGAGTACTGTAATGGCTTTATTGAGGCTAAAAGAGTATGTTGCTTCTATACTGAGAGTCCTTCTCTGTTGAGTCTGGGGACTATCTGTTCTTCTAACTCTGCCTCTGCCACATTTCCTGTGACCCATTCTGAGGCCAACCATTTGATTGATCAATAGCTCTCCTCCCTGCAGACTGCATGTACTTTGGTCATCTTATCTTGTTCCACCCTCAGAGATTTATTTACTCACTCTTGATTTTGTTGATTAATTGGCCTTTGTCTTATTGCTGCCCCAACCCTTGCATTTCTTGTTATGGCCTAGTTCTCTCATACCCTTTGTCTGCTGCAACATTCAACATAAATACTACTTCTTTCTAGAATTCTCTATAGGTAGACCAAACATACACTACTTTGGAGCCAGCTTCTTTTAGGTCCTTCCACAGCCAAAAGCTATTATTGAGATCAGTACTCTCTTAGACTGTGACTTTTTTAAAAAAAATTCTATCAATTTCTTAATTTTTGTGTTTTTTTAATGCATAATGTAGTTTTGATGCTTAATTTGTATCCTTGAATTGCCTTTTTCTGCACCTCGGAATGTGCTTCTTTGCAGCGCTTGCTGTGTATGCTTCTCTTGGTAGACAGATTCATTTGTTTACTTCTTAGCAAATTTATTTTCTTTTTCAGATCATCTGGACTCCTTAACACTATTCAGTGATTGGAAGGTAGTTAATGCCTGTTCTTAAAACAAATCTTTTAACAATAACAGCCAGCATTTATTTTGTAGTTTGTATGAGCAGATATTATCCCCACACTTAACATTCCCAACAACTATTCAAGACTAGATCCATATTTTACAGATGATAAAACTGAGGCTTAAAAAGTTCAGGTAAGGGGCACCTGGGTGGCTCAGTGGGTTAAAGCCTCTGCCTTTGGCTCAGGTCATGATCTCAGGGTCCTGGGATCAAGCCCGGCATCGGGCTCTCTGCTCAGCAGGGAGCCTGCTTCCTGCCTCTCTCTGCCTGCCTCTCTGCCTACTTGTGATCTCTCTCTCTCTCTCTCTGTGTCAAATAAATAAATAAAATCTTTAAAAAAAAAAAAGGTCAGGTAAATTGTCCAAAGTCTCCTAGCTAACAGGTGATAAATAGATCCAGGAATTCAATCCCATTTTGTCAGTTTCAAAAATACAGGCTTCTATTAGCCTGTATTGCTGCTGTTGGTTCAGAGTTTAGTTTGCAACATTTTAAGAAAGAGAATGTCAAATAGACACCTAAGCAGCAAGAAATACTATAGAATCAAAGAGAATTTTGATTATTCTATCCTGGTAGGATAAAATAGGACAAAGGTGGCCAAGTAGAGTAGCATTCTACAGGGACCATAACAGAGTGTCTATTACCCTCACTGTCCTAGAGTAGTTGGTGCCAAGGTGTGGAACCAATATAAGTGGGAAAACAAGGGGACTAATGAATAAGTTGAAGCAAAGGGGATGGGAAGGAACTATAGCCTGGAGGAATTCCCAACATGGGAGACAGACACTAGTGGACCTCATTATAAACTTCCATGCCAATTTACATGGGTTTGCCACGTACAGCAACACAGTGCAAAAGGGAACAGACTGCACCAGGGACAGGGTATCAGGGAAGGTGCTAGTGGTGACTCTAGCAGCAAAGACATGATCTTGAGTTCTGAGGAGATAGCCTTGCTTGGTTCCAGGTGCCCTTTTTCTTTCTATCCAGGATCCCACCCTAATAGGGTGATGGTGACTGAAGGAGAGGACTATTGTTGACCTATAAAGGTCTGGAGGAGTCAGGGTTTGGGGGCAGGAGGTCATTGGATGAAGTGTGGGATTTCTCACGCCAGACGATGGGAAATTATAGAAGCCAGCAGGGCTGAGAAATGTTCAAGGAACCAAAATCCTAGAAGCTGGGAGGTAGCATGTGAGTGAGGGATGTCACCACAACAAAGAGCCCAGAAAGGGATGCTGGATAGTAGAAAGAGTACAGGATTTTTGTCTAGAACAGTTCTTTCCCAATTCATAGAGGCTGTAAAGGCCCTACTAAAAGCCTGTGGCTGTAGGGGTACCTGGGTGGTATAGTTGGTTAAGTGCCTGACTCTTGGTTTCAGCTCAAGTCCTGATGTCAGGGTCATGAGATTGAGCCCCGTACCAGGCTCTATGCTCAGTGCAGAGTCTGCTTAAGACTCTCTCTCCCTCTGCCCCTCCCCCCCCTCAAATAAATAAATAAATAAATAAATAAATTTTTTAAAGCCCGTGGCTGCTCATTCCCATGCTCTTTTTTTTTTTAAACCAAACTCCTTGATCTGTCCCAATGATCTCCATTTCCATCCTGTTATCCCAAACCTAGCCTCTGATTCTCTGCCTATTGTCATTGGCCATGTAATTGACTAAGATAATCTCTGTGGTCATCTGTTACAGTTGCAACCCTTGACAGCATCCAAATTTGCTGTGGCCCCATGCTCTGCAGCCTGTAAGCTGTCTTATACAGCCAGCTGGTTAACTTGTCCCAGAATACCCCCTAACTCCTTCTTAGAGGTAGGCCCACAATTATGTTTCTTCCATTCCACCTGGGAACCAAGAGGTGGAGAATTGTGTAGTGTTGGCTGTGTGCCATACTATAGATCATATCCTGACAAATACCAAGATGTCCACTTGGGGGGGGGTTGGGAAGGGATGTCTTCATTATAGCAGAGGAATCTATAGGTTTGATAGATTAATAGGAATTGCTAGGATTTTCAAAATGACAAGTGGGAACACAAGGAAACCCATTTACTCAGCCACTAAACTTGAGTGTCCTTTATAACTACATTTTTAGGAGAAAGTAAGGAAATTTTTCTTTCTGTCATTCACTTTATTCACATAGACCATATACAGGAAAATACATGAATCACAAGTGTACAGCTGGATGAATTTTCACAAAGTAAACGGACTAGTTTAATCAGGACGCAGACTAAGAAACAAACATTATCAGCATCCAATCCAGTGTCCCCACCTGGTTACCACTCCCCATATGGTAATCACTCTTCTGACTTCTAACAACATTGATTCATTTTGTCTGTTTTAGAACTTTATATAAATTAAATATATATTATGTATTCTTTTGTGTGTGGCTTTTTTTTGGGGGTCAACGTTATATATGTAAGATTTATCCATGTTGTCATGCGTAGCAGGAGTCTGTTCTTTTTCACTATTGTTAAGCACCTTGTATGAATCTACTACTCTGTCCATTCTACTGCTATTGGACATTTGAATTGTTTCCACTTTCTAGTTATCATGAATAATCCCGCTATGAACATTCGTGTACATGTCTTTTGGTGAACATATGTATGCATTTCTGTTGTGATTATATCTAGGAGTAGAACTGTTTAGTAAAAGTATATGCATATGTTCAGTTTTAGTAGATACTGCCAAACAGTTTCCAGAGTTGTTGTAACCAAGGATATATAGAATATATTTTTAAAAAATCCTTCTTAAATCTCTTGGAGCCAGAGGAAAAATGGTGCAGAGGCGGGCAGGTAGAAATTTGGCAGTGACAGCAAGTGCAGGTTAAAAACAACTCTTCCCTCTATTCTGCCATTGTTTTTGTCAGATAGTTTTCTTTCCCCAGGCACAGGGCTTGGATGATACATGCCACCAGGTGCCACCCAGGTGCAGTTGGCTGGTAGAATTCTGCAGTCCTAGGGCCTGGTATGAAAATTTTCAGCTAAGTCAATATAGGATACCAAGTCAGAGGGATTAGTATAACTGAAAGCCAGGCAAAAGGTCAAAGTCCTGGTGGCCTGAAGAAGAAAGTAAAACCTAGGGAGAATGAAGTGGGGTTGACAAAGAAAGAGAAAGATGGAGATATCAAATTGGCATATAGGGCCAAGAATCAGGATTAGGAGAGAAAAAACAGGCAGGCAAAAAGTGAATGAGAACAGGTGTGTGGTTCGTGACTAGCTTTTACACACCAGCCTAGGGTGGACTGAGAATGGTCAGCCAAGTTCAAAGAAATGAAAACAAAACAAAACAAAATAACTTTATCCTACTGAAAACTGAAGCTGAGTAAGCCTTGTCTGGAAACATCTTTTGAGGATAATTGCAAACTTCTGGGAACTTGAATGGAGAATGTGGGGGTGGAACAAACATAGAGTTTTCTATCAGAGGTGTAATGTTTATGTAACAGACATTTCTCTGGGCCGCTCTAGTTTGACAGTACAGTTGGATAATATGGACAGTACTGGCCTCTACAAGGAGGTCATTAGAACCTCAGTTCCCTTCTGGGAATTCCCTATCTCTCAAGGATTTATGGGGGGAGGGGAGGTTTCACATGCATTTCTGAGTGGCTATACACAGACTCATTTCACCAACCACTGTTGGCGTGCAGCTACTTCTCTGCTGAAGTAGAAGGAGATGCCTTCTTCCCACCTGTGCTATAATCAAGCCACAAAAAAGGGTGACTTTGGGCCCTATTTCCTTAGGTGCCTCTAACAGTACAGAACTTTTCTTTGACTTCGTTTTTCACTTGAACAGAAAACAACTGAGATGACAATGTAAGTGACTTCACAACATGCCATACTAAAAAATCATCTCTCCTTTTCAACCTCCTCCACCCCATCCCTGTAATTCCTAATACAAGTCATTCAGCCTCTCTAGTATTTAATTTTCTCATGGGTAATATGGCAAGAAAAATTTCTACTTTTCACAGTTACTGTGAGGATTAAATGAGGTATTATGTAAAGGGTCTAGGGAGGGGGACACTTCCACAGTTTCTTCCTTATCACCCTTCATGTTTCCCTGACCCTCCATGACAGAAGTGGCTAACTTGGTTGGTTAGATTCCAAGACATTGACCAGGTCATTTTCCCCTCCAGTCAAGATCACGCACAATGTGCCTGGGTCACACATGGGTATGGATCTCTCTGGGCTTTTCTGTCTTTGTCCCCATAGTACTTAATGGCACTCCAACCCAGGACTGCCCTCAGGCTTAGAGAGAGGGAACAACCAGGTTGAAGTTACCCTGTGGAGGTGCAGCCTGGTTCAGCTAGTGTCCATTTTGATTAGGTATGTTCTTGGCTTTCCTGGTGGCTAAATATTTTTAATTTACCCAAGAAAGGTCCTGTAAACCTCCAGCTCTACACCTGTGTCCTCAGACCACCTTATCAGAGAGAGCAAGCCTAGCTAAAATGCAAATGTTGTTTTCTTTTGCCCCTGTCTCCTGTATATATTTCTCCCTCCAGACCTTGGTGGGGGTGGGGAGCAGGGGGTGGCTGTGGTCTAAGGTAGGATTCTGGTATTCTTAAGCCTCTTGACTCAATGTTATCTAATGGGACTCCAAACTAACCGTAATCTTTAACATTATTAATCTCAGTAGTGTTTTGGTTATCTATTACTGCTTAATAAACCACCCTAAAATGTAGTGGCTTAAAACAGCAATCTTTTTTTTTCTTTTTTTTACTTTCTCATGGGTGTATAGTTGGTGTTCTGCTTGTCAGTTCTATTGGTCTCCTTTGGGTGTTTCTCATGGCTGCAGTCAGCTGGAAGCTAAGGCTGGAAATCTCAAGGATAGCTTCACTCATGTATCTGACCCCTCACTGGGCATGTCTAGAAGGTCAGACTCAGCTGGGATGCTGGCAAGGTAAGACCTCTTTTTCCTACCATGTAGTCCCAGGGCTTTCCCCTCTCCATGTGAACTTACCTAATGGTGACTCAGGGCTCCTAAAAGCATAAAAGTAGAAGCTGCCAGACATTCTTAAGGCTGTGGCCTGGAGACTCCTGGGTGGCTCAGTCGGTAAGCATCTGCCTTCAGCTCAAGTTAAGATCCCAGGGTCCTGAGATTGAGTCTCGTATTGGGCTCCTTGCTCAGTGGGGAGCCTGCTTCTCCCTCTGCCTGCTGCTCCCCTTGTTTGTACTCTCTTTCTCTCTCTGACAAATGAATAAATAAAATATTAAAAAAAAAACTACAAAAAAGGCTTAGACCCGGAACAGGCACAGTGTCACTTCTTCTGTATTCTATTCTTAAAAACAAGTAATAGGCCCAGCCCTGATGGAAGGGACTGTATAAGGATGTAAATGCCAGGAGGTATGGTTGATTGAAGTCTGTCAGTGTAACTAACTTCCATAAGAAATATTAGTGTATGTGTGGTGACTAATATAATAAAAAAATTGGTGTAGGTTTTATTTGCAGTCTTTGGATTTAGTAAACATACACAAGATTTATCTTTCTCTCCACTCAGGTAAGTTTTTTCTGCATGTGGTACAATTTCCATTAAGTGTGTCCTGAGAACATGGGGGTCTTACTGTATAGGACTAGTCATATGCCTAGTCCACTATCCCCAGTCACTATCTTTCTTATGTGGTTTTATTTACAATCATGCAAATAAAGCCTCTGCTGACCTACCTGTTCAAATTTGACCTCATAAGGTAGTGTGGAGGATTAAATAGAACCATTTACGTAAATTGCCTGGCAGTACACATCAGTAAGTACTCAATAATGGTAACTGCTATTATTATTTTATTACTAGGGTCCCTAAGGTATTGGGCTGGCCTTGGTAAAAATGTTATGAGATGACTTTGGGAAGTCACAGTTCCCTGGGGCACCTGAGAGATTAATACCCAAGAAAGTGGGTGGAGGGCGCCTGGGTGGCTCAGTGGGTTGAAGCCTCTGCCTTCGGCTCAGGTCATGATCTCAGGGTCCTGGGATCGAGGCCCGCATCGGGCTCTCTGCTCAGCGGGGAGCCTGCTTCCTCCTCTCTCTCTGCCTGCCTCTCTGCCTACTTGTGATCTCTCTCTCTGTGTCAAATAAATAAATGAAATCTTTAAAAAAAATAAATAAAATAAAAAAATTAAAAAAAAGAAAGTGGGTGGAATCATGAAGCTAAGATAATGGGACAGAATAGGTTATCAGCTGCCTACATACAAGATGAAAAGAGAATCAACAAGTACAGTTACAGGAAATATCGGAAAAACAAAAGCAACAAAAGGAGATGATAGAAATAGTCTGAGGTCAGGAAAATAGGAAAAATAATTTAGAGGAGAGATGTTAGAACAAAAGGAAGAATCATTTATTTCTTAGGCAGCAACAGGCCCCTAAAAGGCGATAAGGCCAAGCTAATAGAGATATTACCTGGAGGAGAGAAATGAGATGAAGAACTGCCAGTTTCCAGGTTGGAAGGAAGACAGAGCCAGATACTAACTAGACTGAGAGACAAGTAGGTCCCTCATGCCCTTTGTAGTAGTGTCAGCTTTCTAACATCACTCATTATGGATGCCAGACAGCAAAGGACAAAGGAGAACATCAGAAGGTAACAAATTAACTCTCTCCAGAGTGAAGAACCTTAGCCAGTGAAAACAGCTTTGGTTTCATCATGATTATGGTGTTACCATTTTGTCAGTTTATAACTCACTATCTATGAACTTCCTTTTCCCACATCTTACTCAAGTTTTCCCCTTAGTTCTTCTAGAAAAACTTGTAATAAATAACCTGCATGAGAATAAAGAGATTAAATAAGATTTAAGTATGATCAGGGGGGTTAAAAGCATCTTGTAAACTCTTAAGTGCTCTACAAATGCAAAATGCTAATACTTTTAAGGGAAACAGATTCAAGTATTATTGTTCAGAGAGAGAAGTGTTGGAGCCCCATGGCTGAGAGGAGTAGTTCTAAAGCTGGTAAAACCCACAGATGTTGGGATAGAGACCATATTGCTAATTGTTGGCCTTGTGAACCTTTTTCCCTGGCTCTGACACTCACCTCTGTCTCATCGCCCAACAGTTTTGAAAGTGGTGTTTGATATCATTTAACTTCAGACAAGTTTGTAAACTGAAGCTGGAAAAAAAAAGAGCTAATGGGTGTTTAACCACTGTATCAAATTAATTATCAAATATCTGGATACAAGTAACTCAGAAAGAACTGAGAGTAAAGAACAGATAATCATCTCTTTCTTCTAGCTTCATTTGTATCAAAGAAAGAAGAATTTCTGAATAGAAGGGAAGCAAAATTTATGGGGAAATACTTGTAGGCTGAAAGGAGGGCAGTCACAGTCATAGGAATAATTCCTTACATTAATCTTATCATAAACACAGCAGGTGGTCTGTAAGGGCCTTTTCTGCTAAATTAGCCTGAACTACAAAGCCATAGAAATACACGAGAAAAGAGGTTTGGCTGTCTATAAGATTCAATATAATTTTCACTTACTCTTATTCAGCAAGTATTTATTGAGTAATTATATACATGGTATTCTTTGCCTTAAAGGAATTTATATTCTGGAGGATAAAATAGACAATAAAAGGGACGCCTGGGTGCCTCAGTTGGTTAAACGTCTGCCTTCAGCTCAGGTCATGATCCCAGGATCCTGGGATCGAGTCCCACATTGGGCTCCTTGCTCAGCGGGGAGCCTGCTTCTCTCTCTGCCTGCCACTCTCCCTGCTTGTGCTGTCTCTCTCTCTGACAAATAAATAAATAAAATCTTTAAAAAAAGAAAAGAAAGGGGCGCCTGAGTGGCTCAGTGGGTTAGGCCTCTGCCTTTGGCTCAGGTCATGATCTCAGGGTCCTGGGATCAAGTCCTGCATCAGGCTCTCTGCTCAGCGGGGAGCCTGCTTCCCCCTCTTTCTCTGCCTGCCTCTCTGCCTACTTGTGATCTCTCTCTCTGTTAAATAAATAAACAAAATCTTTTTAAAAAATAAATAAATAAAAGAAAAAAAGAAAAGAAAAAAAGAAAATTATTAACCTAAACAACTTTTATGAGAAAGAAGGTGATAAAAAATCAACTATAGTTATGACCCTCCAAGTTTTTGAACTATAGAATCACTAAACTTTAGCACTGAGAATGGCTTTCTTTATAGACTGATTCTAGGTCAAATTCTTCATTTCATGGCTGAGGAAACTGAGAACAAGCAGATAAATTGCTGAGATATGAATACCTAGCCAGGTGCCATAACTAGAACTTAGCTCTTCTGATTACCACTGTCCTTTCCACTGTACTACATTATATAAGCATATGTTTTTCATAATTTAATCAGAGTATGCTATTTTGTGTCTCTTCTTTCCTGTTTATATTACTCTATACACATTTCCATGTACAGACCTAAGTGAGGCTCTTAATCATTTTTAGTTACATGGCATTGCATTATATCCATACAGGCTGTGGTCCTTTATGAATCATCACTGAGTTGCACAACTCAGGAATATAAGCCAATACTAATACTTTGTGTTAATGTTCTTGTTTTTTTTTTAATTTTTTTAAAATTTATTTGACAGAGAGATCACAAGTAGGAAGAGAGGCAGGCAGAGAGAGAGGAGGAAGCAGGCTCCCTGCTGAGCAGAGAGCCCGATGCGGACTTCAATCCCAGGACCCTGAGATCATGACCTGAGCCGAAGGCAGAGGCTCTAACCCACTGAGCCACCCAGGCGCCCTGTGTTAATGTTTTTAATAAAAAAATAATATCTGTAGCTGCTTTGTACGTTTAAAAAATCATTTATTCTTAATCCGGTTTACTCATATTTTCTTTTTGAAAAGGAGACTGACTCATTCTGTGTGTTTTCTAAGTGTTATTCTTATTTAAGTTTTTTAAAGTATATAAAATGAAGACAATTTTCTTCTGATCTCACTGATACAAGGAATGAGAAACAAGACAGAGGATCATAGGGAAAGGGAGGGAAAAATGAAACAAGATGGAACCAGAGAGGGAGACAAAGCATAAGAGACTCTTAATCTCAGGAAACAAACTGAGGGTTGCTGCAGGGGGGAGGATGGGAGGAATGGGGTGTCTGGGTGCTGGAAATTGGGGGAGGATGTATGCTATGGTGAGAAGAAAATAAAAAAATAAAGTACATAAAATAGTTAAGGTATAAATATATGCAAAGTAAGAAATAGTTTTGCATTGAAAATTGTCAAGTCCATTTAGTACTGATTCAAAATGTGTACATATTTAGATTCCTGATTATTCTTTGTAATTTGTCTTTTTGGTCATGGCTATTCTGCATTTGAATACATAAAAAGACTTTAGAAAGTATTATTCTTCTCCCCTTCCATCTGGAAAATAGAGGAAAAGAGCCTTACAAAGGTGAATACTTCCAAAGGTTTTTCAATTTTTCTCAAAATGTCTCAAGATATATAACATTTATTTTCCAAAGTCCAATTTTGGGAAAATTAAGCCCAGATTTATAATGTCATGATCACTTTGGGGTTTTGCAGTGTCTTATTTTTCTTGAAGGTCATTGTTATGAAAAAAGCACATTTTTTAAAATGTCTAGTTCATATTTGAATTGCATATTGAATAGATTGCTTTGCATCCAGAGAAAACTGAAAAGTAAAGAGCAACATAACCATAAATTAAGCTTTTTAATCATTGTTATTTTTGTAGTTCCTTCATTTCAACATTTTGAAATCACTAATCACAATTTGTCTCCTGATGCAAGGTAAGCAAAAGCAAAAATAAACTATTGGGAGTACATCAAAATAAAAAGATTCTGCACAGTGAAGAAAACAATCAACAAAACTAGAAGTCAGCCTACAGAATGGGAGAAGATTTTTGCAAATGACATTTCTGATAAAGGGATATCTATATCTATATCTATATCTATATCTATATATCTCCCTTACAAAACTTAACACCCAAAAAACAAATAATGTAATTTAAAAATGGGCAGGACACATGAACAGACATTTCTCCAAAGAAGACATACAGATGAGGGCACCCGGTGGCTCAGTGGGTTAAAGCCTCTGTTTTCAGCTCAGGTCATGATCTCAGGGTCCTGGGACTGAGCCCTGCCTCAGGCTCCCTGGTCAGCAGGGAGTGTGCTTCTCCTTCTTTCTCCCTTGACCCCACCCCACCCCTCTAGTGTGCTTGTTCTCTTTCTCTCTCTCAAATAAATAAACAAAATCTTAAAAAAAAAAAGACTTAAAGATGGCCAACAGACACATGAAAAGATGCTCATCATCACTTATCATCAGGGAAATGCAAATCAAAATTATAATGTGGTATCACCTCACACCTGCCAGAATGGCTAAAATATAAAACACAAGACACATCAAGTGTTGGCGAGGATGTGGAGAAAATTAGAGTGAACGCAAGCTGGTATAGTCACTGTGGAAAATAGCATGGAGGTTCTTCAAAAAGTTAAAAATAGAACTACCTTATGATCCAGCAATCATACTACTGGACACTGCACCCCTATGTTTATAGCAGAATTGTTTACAATAGCCAAGATATGGAAACAGCCCAAGTGTCCTTCAATTCAATGGATAAAGATGTTACACACACACACACTCACACACACACACACACACACACACACACACACAGAGGAATATTATTCATCCATAAAAAAGAATGGAATTTTGCCATTTGTAACCATGTAGAAGGAGCTAGAGAGTATAATGCTAAGTGAAATAAGTCAGTCAGAGAAAGAAAATACCATATGATTTCACTCATATGTGGAATTTAAGAAACAAAACAAGCAAAAGGAGAAAGATAATAGAGAAATCAAGAAACATACTCTTAATTATTGGGCACAAACTGATGGTTATCAGATGGGGGATGGGTTAAATAGGTGATGGGGATTAAGGAGTGCTCTTGTTGAGCAGAGCACTGGGTGATGTGTGGAATTGTTGATCACTATATTGTACGCCTGAAACTAATATAACACTTATGCTAATGAACTGGAATGAAAATAAAAACTATTTCTTTTGAAAATAACTTTAAAAAGTCACTAATCACAGATGCTGTGTAGCACCAGGAGTAGCTAAGAACTGAAGACTGAAAGGTGAACTCATGGGTAGTAGTAGAATTGCTTGCCCAAATTGTTAAGAGTAACTATCATTCATTGAGCCCTCACTCTGGCAAGCATTTCGCTAAGTACTGTAACTATATTATATAATTCAATCCTCAGTTTGGCTATATTACCCCCATTCTACAGATTAGTAGACAGAGGTTTGGAGAAGTTTGGTGACCTGCACACGGCTAGCAGAGTCAGGATAAAAATCTTTAATTCCAAAGTTTATGCTTTTCATAAACCATACTGCCTTTATTTGGCAAATCATTGAGGGAAAGGGCAGTAGTTTACCTTTGGAATAGTCTCCTAGAGAAGAGCTATGTAAAGGTCAAGGGTGTTCTTATAAGAAGAATATAAGTCTTTTTATTAATTAAATGTTAACATTTATTCTGGCCATATACTTTTAGTAACTTATCCCACATTAAAAGATACAAATTTTGAATGAACGCAGTTTGGACTTTTAAAAGAAAAAAAAGTTACTGATTATTTATAAAATTTTCATTTTTTTAGAAAGAGGCCTCCTAGAATCAAGCCTGTCAGATATTATATATAACTGCCCCCTCTCCAAAGATGAATTTGTTTACAGTGAGTAGAGGAATAAAATAACTGGTACCACAAACTACTTTTCTACATCAATGATGAAATTTCAGCCTTCAGATAAGTCTTTGTTCTTGAGAGATTCCTGGCTTGCTTAACTTTTGCAGTAGAAAATCCCATACGTTTTTTGAAAACAGGGATTTAGAAGACTGGCTAATCTTGCACTGAAATTTTTTACAATTTGACCAGAAAATATGATGTTTTCAATATAGCTAAATGATTTGGCTGTCCAAGATGTATCTACTTTGAAAATAGCTTTGTTTGAGAGAAAGAATATTTTTTTAAAGATTTCATTTATTTATTTGACAGAGAGAGAGAGATCACAAGAGGCAGAGAGGCAGGCAGAGAGAGAGGGGGAAGCAGGCTCCCTGCCGAGCAGAGAGCCCGATTTGGGACTCGATCCCAGGACCCTGAGATCATGACCTGAGCCAAAGGCAGAGGCTTAACCCACTGAGCCACCCAGGCTCCCGAGAGAAAGAATATTAACAGAGGCATCTAAAAAGATAGAAAATATGCTCCAAGATAACCTAGACTGACTCTCATATTTTGGTATTTCCCCTCCTACATTGAATCAGGGCTGGTTTTTGTGACAGATTACTGTAGAAGTGACAGTGTAGGCCTTCTGAGGCTAAACAATAAAAGACAATATAATTTTTGCAGTGGACCCTTTGATCCCTTGCTCTGGGGAAGGGCAGTCAGCATGAATGCAAGGACCCCTGAAAATTAACCTATGTGAAGAGAAACTGAGGCCTCCTGCCAACAGTCAGCACTAACTTACCATTCATATAAGTGAACCACCTTGGAAGCAGGTCTGGGAGCCTAAGTCAAGCCTTCAGATGATTGTAGGCACAACCAGCATCTGACTTAACCTCATGAGAATCTCTAAGCTAGAACCAAACAGCCACAGAAATGATGAGAGATAATAAATGCTATTGTTTGAGCCACAAAGTTTGGGGATAATTTGTTTTGTAGAAATAGGTAACTCATGTACACACTAACATTTAAATATTTCTTTTCCGAAAAGATGTCTATACTGTTCCTAATTACTACTAGCTCATTATTTCCCTGAGATATACTTCTTTTCTTATCACCAATTCTTTTCAAAAGAATTCCCCTATCTTTTAAGTTCTCTGACAAAACTGTTTTTAGGAGCATACACTGAAGCATTTTCTTTCCTCCTGAGGAAATGTCATTCTCTTTTCTCTATTTCACTAATTATACTAGGTAATTCTGCATATAAGAGGAAAATAAAGAGTAATGCTATAATTAAACAGTTTAGCTCAACAATTCTAACTTTGCACCTAAGAGGAGGCAACCTTCAACGACTCCCCAGTGCCTATAGAATCAAGATCAAACACCTTGCCCCATGTTATTCAGCCTCCACCCTCTTCTCAACCACGTTTTCTAGCTTTTCTTCACAAGATCATTGTTCCAGTCAAATTGAACTATGGTGTTTCTAATTCATCGTTTTTGCATCCTCAATATTAGGTGCATGTAAAACCAAAACAAAAGTAGGGCTTGTGATCAAAGGAATTTGGGAGATGCTGTCTGTTGTAGATTTCTCAGGGAGATTTACAATGTATTTATATATTAAGGGCTCTGAAAAGTCCCACAGTAAAGAAATCTGTTCACTTCGAACAAAACTTTGTTCAACTCAACAAGACTTAGTTGACTAACATATGAATCAGGATCCAGAACAGAAAACAGAACCTATGCCAGGGGATCAGTAAAAGGAATCTGACATGAGAAACTAGTTTTTAACATTTTAGAGGAATTCAAAGTGTAACAGTGGGACAGCCCACAGATGAGCAATACGATGGAGATGCTACCCCCTGGACTCTAGGGACTAAGGAAAGAGATAGATGTGGTAATACATTTTTTGGTAGATTCTCCAGCCCCAGTTAAGCCTTGTGATAACTGCAGTTCTAGCTGACATTTTGTCTGATTGCATCTTCATGAGAAAGCCTGAGCCAGAACCACATAGCCAAGGCAGGTCCCAGGATTCCTGATCCTCAGAAAGTGTGTGAGATAGTAAATATTTGCTATTTTAAACTGCTAAGTTTCAGAATAATATATTTCATAGAAGTAGATAATTAATGTAGATATTGCTACCTAGAAGTACGATTCTCCTGTAACAGAATCCTAAAATGCAGAAGTGACTTTGGAACTGGGGGCTGGACTCCCGAGATAGTGAAAGTCCAAAGTACTTGAGGAAACCATTAATAGAGGTATCATGATCTTTGATAAGGCTTCAGGTGAAGGCTTGCAAGAAAATGAGGTTATGTTATTTGTTACTAGAGGAAAGGGGATCCTTATTGTACCATGGCAAAAAGTTCAGCAACACTGTAGCCTGCCACAACTGAAAGGTAGAAAATCTAATCTAATCTGGTATCTAATGAACCAGGTGACCTAGCAAAAGAGATTTCTGGGCAAAGCTTCCTTCTTGTTGCCTCTAGGAACATGTGAGAGAAGAGAAGTAAAACAAAGGAAGAACTTTCAACGAAAAGGAGACCTAATTTGCTGATTTTGAAAATTCTTGCCTCTCCAAATAGTAAATAATGCTAATGTTAAGATACAGCTTCTGAGCAAAGATCAAGTCCAGGGCATTGCCAGTAAAACACAGTCCAAAGATGAAGCCAATGGTGTGACTGTGACTTTTGTCAAAGTCTCAGAAAGATTTAAGGTTGTGTGTCACAGTATTATTCTGTTGAGATAAAAGGTCCTCTAAGGAGATTAAAGGTATGTCTCACATAGTCTCTCAATAAAATGATAAAGCATCTAGGAAACTTAAGGTCATTATCCCTCAGCCGTCTCATCAGAAAGATATTTGTAGGTGTGGCTTTTGTCTAATTGGGGTGAATCCAATAAGATTCACTGAAAACTCATAAAAATTTTAAAGGAAGTGTGTATGTAGAAACATTGTCATCTTGGACCAAAATAGATAGAGATAGTACAAAATGAAAAAAGGCATTTAGTCTCTCAAAGTTCTACTGGCAAGAAGTAGGCTGAGAAAACTCCTCAACTGTAAACATGGGCTATCTTTCATGAAAAAGGGAGGATGACTCAGAAGTAGGAACCAAGACCCCAGAACATGAAGCTCAGAGCGAGGGAGAATTATTCCAAGACCCTGAGACTTAATCAAGGAACTTGCAACATTTGCCCAGCTGGATTTAGGAATTACAATGGCCGAGTGACTCCTCCGTGCCTGCCATTTTCCTTCTTTCTAAGCAGGAATATCTATAGCAGTTACCCTATTATGCCTGTCTCCCCATTGTATGTCGGGTGAATGTAGGGCAGATAATTATTGCCTTAGCTTGTGCGGGGGAGAGGGACTGTACTCAAGGAGTTATACTTGAGGAACTATACCCAGGGAGCCTCAACTGCCCTGGCACTTGATTTAGATGATGACACGCTGACTTCAAGCTGATGCTATGAGGCTTTTGGTGACTTTGGGAGAGAGTAAATATATTTTCCATGTGAGAGGGACATGAATCATTGGGGACCACAGGATGGTAATTAACCTCCAAGAGAGCCCTCATATCCTTCCTCTTGGGATTCATAGCCTTGTGTGTGTCCCTTCCACACTCTATCACAGTCTGTGTTATCAACAGCATGTGTCAGAAGGGATGGTTTGTTAGTTCTGAGATTAGGGTATTAAAGAGACTGCAGCTGCTATTCTGGTACCTCTATCTCTTGGGTAGCTTCCTGTTGAAAAAATTAGTTGCCATGTTGTGTGCAGCTGTGAGGAGGCCACCTGGCAGAATACCGAAGTCTCTGGCCAATGTCAGCTAGGAGCTGTGTCCTGCCAACAGCCATGTGAATGAACTTGGAAATGAACTCTTCAGCCCTACTCTGGCCTTGAGATAACTGTAGCCCCAGTCAAATCTTGACTGCAACCTCATGTGAGACCTTGAGCCAGAATCACCTGGCTAAACCTCAGGAATTGTGTGACATAATGAAATATTTGTTGTTTTAAGCTGTGAAGTTTCAAGATAATTTAATATGCATTGGTAGATAAGAAACACACGGCCCAGGAGCCAGGACTACCCAGCAGAAGCTGGGACCACCAAGAGAAGGGCTGTCCATCTGCAGTTGGAGCCGCAAAGGGGATGCAGCCACTACTGGAGATACTTTTCGAAGTACAGGGAGAAGAAAAGACCTAACCTCCCCATTGTTCCTCATCTGCTGCCCTTGCCTTCAGTGGCCAAACCAAACTGTAAAGAAATTGATAAGAGAGCCTGAGAAATGCCATTTGTAAGGAGCAACTTCTTGAAATACAAAACATGGCAGCAGGAGAGAAGGAAATCAGTTTGAAAACAAATAGGCCAGTTACTAGCACAATCAAGAATGCTTTTGGGGCACCTGGGTGGCTCAGTGGGTTAAAGCCTCTGCCTTCGGCTCAGGTCATGATCTCAGGGTCCTGGGATCAAGTCCCGCATCGGGCTCTCTGCTCAGCGGGGAGCCTGCTTCCCCCTCTCCCTCTGCCTGCCTCTCTGCCTACTTGTGATCTCTGTTTCTCTGTCAAATAAATAAATAAATAAATCTTAAAAAAAAAAAAAAGAATGCTTTTTATCTGGAATTTCCAGTATTCTTCAGAATCTTGTTTTCAAAGTCCAGTTTGGGAAACAGTGGCCTAAATTGCTCTTTCCCAAATCTCTGCAAGTCCAAATATTATATATAAATTATTGTCCACTTTAGGGCACCTGGGTGGCTCAGTGGGTTAAAGCCTCTGCCTTCAGCTCAGGTCATGATCTCAGGGTCCTGAGATCGAGGCCCGCATCAGGCTCTCTGCTCAGCAGGGAGCCTGCTTCCTCCTCTCTCTCTGCCTGCCTCTCTTCCTACTTGTAATCTCTCTCTGTGTGTCAAATAAATAAATAAAATCTTAAAAAAAATAAATTATTGTCCACTTTAAATGCAGAGTTTTATTCCACTAACCTTTCGTTCCCCCTTACTTGGAGTAACCCCATCTTCTTTAGATTCCACAATATTTTGTCTACACCCATTTTAGGTATTTTTAAACCCAACTTACAGTTCTTTAACACATCTTACTGTCTGAGAATTAATAAGCTTCTTCAGAGTCAAGTTTATTTCTGATGCACGGTTGCATATTGCCTTATCATATAGCACCTATCTCAGAACCCTGGTTATAGTAAATATCAATAGTAATAATTGAATGAATGAGTTGGATGAATGGATGTCAAAGATAGTGGTAGAAATGATACGAAACTATTAACCTTCGTCTCTATGTTACTATTAAAGACCTTACATATATGTAAGTTCTATATGGTAGAAATAAGAGATTCTAGAATAATATTCCTATTTCATTGGCTCATTACCACTTTTGAATTCCTGTGAACCTTTTCTTGGGGGAAGGGAACAATAAAATTGCAAACCGGTTTATATCTGGGTAGGAATAATTATCCTGTGAGATCAAAGTCCTGTCTGGAACTTTTTAGCAGGAGGAGCAGGTTCAGAGAACTGCACTTGTCTCCTCTCTCAACATTGGCTGCTATTCTGAGAAAAATCATCTGCTTAGTAAGAAAAGAATGCTCAGCATTTTGCAAATGCAATTTTCTCTACTTCCCTATCTTCCTTGCTGATGCCTTAATAGAGGGAATAAATGTGAAGCAGGAAGGAGGTTTCTTTCTCTCTCTTCTCTTCTTTCCTTTTCTTTCTTTCTTTCTTTCTTTCTTTCTTTCTTTCTTTCTTTCTTTCTTTCTCTTTCCTTCCTTTCTTTTCTTTCCTTCTTTCTTTCTTCCTTTCTCTCTTTCTTTTCTTCCTTCCTTTCTTCCTTCCTTCCTTCCTTCCTTCCTTTCTTTCTTTCTTTCTTTCTCTTTTCTTTTTAGGGTAAGGGAGGAGCAGAGGGAGAGAATCTTAAGCCGGCTCACACCCACCCTTGAGCCTGATGTGGGGCTTGGTGTCCAGGGGCTCAATCTCACTTTTTTTTTTAAAGATTTTATTTATTTATTTGACAGATAGAGAGAGATCACAAGTAGGCAGAGAGGCAGGCAGAGAGAGAGGAGGAAGCAGGCTCCCCGCTCAGTGGGGAGCCCGATGCGGGCCTCAATCCTTGGACCCTGAGATCATAACCTGAGCTGAAGGCAGAGGCTTTAACCCACTGAGCCACCCAGGCGCCCATCACTTTTTTTTTTTAAGATTTTATTTATTTATTTGAGAGCAAGAGAGATAGTAAGAGAATGAGAGAGAGAACACCAGCAGGGGAAGAGGGAGAGGCAAGCTCCTCCCTGCTGAGCAGGGAGCCTGATGTGGGGTCAATCCCAGGATCCTGGGGTCATGACCTGAGCCAAAGGCAGACACTTAACCTACTGAGCCACCCAGATACCCCTCAATCTCTCTTTAGATAAGCCCCTCTTAATTAGCTCAGGCCTCTTCACTCCCTACCTCAATTTCCATAATGCCCCCAACAAGTCTCCTGGCATCTTGCTTCTAAAAACAAATTTTAGCTTGGTACTCTCATGTTTAAAATTCTTCAATGGTTACTCATTCCCTTCTAGATGAAATCCAAACTCTTCATAATTTGGCCTTGGGGTTTCTTCTTCAGCCAAATATCTTTTCTTACCAACATCAAGCTTTCCAGTCCTTATCCACTCCCCACCTTCTTTCTGTCTCTCTCCTTCCCTTTTCACCTGAATCTTTTCCTAGTTCAACTCAACTCGTCCTTCAAAATTCAGTTTCAGCTGTCCCTGCAGGAAGTTTCTCTTGGATTAGTCTCCATTATTATACTTTATAGACCTTGGGCAATCTGTTCTCTAAACCTCAGTATCCTAATCTAGAAAAGTGGGATAATACAGTATTTACCTCAGAAGCTTGTGGGAAGGATAATAGATAATTTATGAAAAATACTTAACACAGTGCCTGACATATATTAAGTGTTACATATTAGGTGTTAAATCATAGCAATTATTTAATCCAATCTCTTCATAATTGAGAAAACTGAGATCCAGAGCAGTCAAATGACCAGCCCAAGTAGAATAAAGATGGGGGAAGGGGGTATCTGATTTGCTTATGAGGGTTTTCAAACCAAATTTCAAAGTGAGGAAATAAGGGGGAATTGACTTCAAATTTAATATTAGAATAAAATATTTATTGAGAAACTTGAGTTTGAGGGTAGATGCTATAGTACTAAGAAAAATGGCAAGTCAGGCCAACTTTTAAGACAGTTTAGGATATTTGACACTTAGAACTGAAATGTTTTCTTAATTTGCTCAACTTGCTAATTTATTTCTATATTCAACAAAGTTGTGTCTGTGCATTCACTCAGCCTTTTTTAAAAGACTGAATTAAGTACATGAAACCATTAACATGACCTTAAGAAAATCAGTATTGTCCCCAGGCTCAAGACTCCTCAGTCCACAGCTTAATTGGTCCTTAACTTGCAGCTTTTGTAGACGTGTGTTATCCAACACAGTAGTCACTAACCACGTGTCACTCTTGGGCACTTGAAATGTGGCTCGTGTGAAATGAAATGTATTGTAAGTGAAAATACACACAAAGATTTTGAAAAGTTTGGTTAAAAAAAGACAAACTATCTCAATCTTTTAAAAAAGATTTTATTAATTTAAGAGAGAGAGAATGCAAGAGTGTGTGAGAGTAGGGGGAGGGGCAAAGGGAGGGGGAGAGAGAGAATCCCAAGCAGACCCTGGGCTGAGCATGGAGCCTGATGAAGGGCTTGATCCCACAACCCGAGATTATGACCTGAGCCAAAACCAAGAGTCAGATGCTTAACCAACAGCCACCAGGCACCCCATCTCAATAATTTTTTTATATTGATTACATGTGAAATAATATTTCTGTTATATTGAGATAAATATATAATTAAAATTAATTTCACCTATTTCTTTTTTATCTTTTTTAATGTGGCTACTGAAAAATTTTTAATTACTTCTTTAGCTAACGTTATATTTCCACTGGATAGCTCTGATCTAGACCCCGGGATTTTTCAGAACAGGTGGGGAACATTATTCCTAAGGTCAGACATTGCCCTTTCCTGGACTTTCTCTGCTTAGATGATGTAACTGTCACCCTGGCACATCCACTATCCCATTCAGAACGGAGTCCTTAAAAGGATGGAGGAGTTAAAGAACAATTTTAAATGTAGATCACTGAACAAATGCATGTTTCAGAGAGTCAAAGACAGTGGGTGATTATCATCCAAGGCAATGTCTAACATTCACCTTAATGTTCCTGATTGGCTCTCCTATTTTACTTAGATTATCTCTTTTAATTGCCACAACTCTAACATTTAGGTGATATTTTTGCACACACATTTTACTAATGAGTAATTGGAAGTTAGGGAGTCAGCAGGCAGTGGTGTGGGGTTTTGATCCCAGTTGGTCCAACTATCCAATTGCCATATCTAGCAAGATTATGTGGTCCTTTTATGTCTTACGCCTTTTCTATCCATGACTGGACATATATACTAGATAGTAAGTATTTGTAGTAAAATGTATATATACTGTAACTTCAGCCATGGGGGGAGATATATATATATTTCCATACATAAATATATATATATATATGTATATGGAAAAGTCTGGAAAGAAAAACACCGGAATGTTAAAAGATGGTTGATTATGAATGGTAACATTATGGGCATTTTTAAAATAATGTACATTTAAATGTTTTTCATCTTTACACTTTACTGCATCTTCCAAATAGAAGATACTTTTCTGTGTCTTTTTTTGACAATGTGTGTATACTGTTTTAATTTATATCTGTTACATTTATTTATTTATTTATTTATTTATTTATTTATTTTAAGATTTTATTTATTTGACAGAGAGATAGAGAGCACAAGTAGGCAGAGTGACAGGCAGAGGGAGAAGCAGGCTCTCCGCTGAGCAGGGAGCCCAACGTGGGACTCGATCCCAGGACCCTGGGATCATGACCTGAGCCGAAGGTAGCAGCTTAACCAACTGAGCCACCCAGGCGTCCTTTCTGTTACTTTTAAAACCACACAAAATAGCATTTTAAGAGAAGGTAGGTGGTTACTGACATGTTCTCTGCGTGCTGACATTGATCTTTTCTCCCCATGATGTTTCCATTCCTCTCACATTTGGTGGACTTTCNAGAAGTCTCTTATGGTTTGTCTCCTTCCCCATCCCATCTTGTTTCATTATTTTTCCCTCCCTACCCCCCACAACCCCCCACCCTGCCCCTCAAGTTCCTCATATCAGAGAGATCATATGATAATTGTCTTTCTCTGATTGACTTATTTCGCTCAGCATAATACCCTCCAGTTCCATCCATGTCGTTGCGAATGGCAAGATTTCGTTTCTTTTGATAGCTGCATAATGTCTTGCTCCTTTCATGATCTTCTCTGGGACATTTTCCCCAGGGTCTTATTCCCTTGTCTCTATCTCTCTCTTCTTTTCAAGAAGACTGTGAGTCTAATGAAAGGTCAGTCAAATGTTAATTTGCACCTGGTAGGTTTCCAGGAGATTCTGCCTGCCTCTTGAAGTCCTGAGGAAGGTGCTCAAGTTGGGGGCTGAGCAGTGGAGAGCAAGACTTCTAAAAAGGAGGAATATGTTTTAGATAAAAGGTGGGGGAAGACATTTCAGAGTGACAGAAGCAGTGGGAACAAAGGTCTGAGGATCTTATCAGGGAAAGAGAGATGAGGAGTGGGGTTCTTATGGGGTCTGGGGATAGCCGTCTTCGTGCTGGCTCTCAGAAAGGATATGGACTTCAACTGATTTGAGCTCCTGGATTAAATTAGTCTTGGTTGTATAATTGACTTTGATATGTGGCCTTTGGATCTGAATTGGGCTTAATAAGATTTAACTGCTTCAAAGGGCTTTGTAAGAATTCATTTTATCCTTCAAATCTGATTTCAAATGCTACCTACTTTAAGACACCTTCTCTGACTTTGGTGTTCCTCCTCCGGATCTCCTATTGTGCCATAGTTGATACATACCTTATTCAAGTGATTACCTCCATTGTATTTTATCTTATTCTGTGGGAAATGTTTCCTTTATTGCCTCTCTTCAGTAATCTTGAGGGACAGGCAGGTATCTTATTCATATTTGTATCCCAGGCCTACCAAAGACCAGGAACACACTCGGTTGAGCACACAGGTGCTCAATAATGATTTTTAAAAGTATTTTAATAGCTAACATTAATACCGTGGCAAGCCCTATATCCACACTGTTTCATTCACCAGACACTTTAGGAGAAAAGTACTTTTATTATCCTCATTTTACAATAAGAAAACTGGCAGTAAGAGAAATTAATTTCATTTTGGGCTAAATTTTACTTTGAAACGAATGAAACAGTGGCAGAACTTTTTCTACAGGCTTTGGGCTTCAAGATTTGGGCTCTTAATCACCATGGATGAATGAATGGGTGGATGAGGAATGCTTTTCATTCCATGGCTGAAGAAGTGACCTGGAAGTGTCCATCATTTATATTACAAAGGCAGTTATGATGTCAAATTATGGTAAATCCTAACTCATTAATGTTTCTAACTTTTAAATCACCTTTACTTCTACCTCCCTCCTTTCTTTCCTTCCTTCCTTCCTTCCTTCCTTTCCTGCCATCTCTCTCTCCTCTCCAAAACTCTCATGGAAAATGTTTGAAGTCATATACAGAAGTGTAATCTAGTAAAGAACTGAATGTTTTATGGGAAAGGGAAAGGTTCCCACTTCTTACCATTCATTCATTTGCAAATTTACAAATACCGGGCACCTACTGTGTGCTAGGAACCTTTTTTTTTTAAGCACTAGATATACAGCTATAAGCAAAACAAAGTTCTGATTCTTACGGAGATTACACTAGTGGCACTTAACATACACTGGTTCAATTCCTCACAATAATCTTATGAGGTAACGATGACAACAATAATAGATAACTACTAGCAGTGCCTATCTGTGACTCAGTTATCACAACAGTCCTATGAGATGGGGGTATGTTTCCCCCATTTTACAAATGAGGAAACTGAGACACAAAGAACTGACGGACTCAAGGTTTGAAGCCACGCAAGTGTGGTTCTAACTCCTAGGCTAGTAACCGTAAGGCTATATTGTTTCTCATACATTTCTTTCTTAATCTCACAACTTTTAAGTGTTCAAGTTCTGTCTCAGATCGTCTGACTCCCAAGCTCAGGGGTTTGCGAGTGAAAATGCCTAGGAATTTTTGCAACACTTTCTCTTCCAACGAAATCAAACTGATTTCCACGTAATTCTTCGATTTGTGATGTGAACCCACTTGCACTGTAAATTCCCTGGCAAGGAGAAAGATAGGGCCGGGGACCGGGTCAGCTTACACTGGCTGGGGCACCCAGCAGATGGCGCTATCTTAGTAGCCGCCAGCTGGCTGTCCGGTCCCCAGGGCTCACCGCCTCCGCCGAAAGCTTCCCGGCCCTCTCTCACTCCCCTCTCTCTCCACCTCCCCACGGAGCCCGGGCCCACGTGACCTCAAGGCGGCCAATGGGCGAGCAGAGAGGGCGAGCTGGTCCCTGTGGCCGCCATTAAAGCGAAGGGAAAACCCGTGAATTCGGATTAAAGGGGGAAAAACACCGCCCGCTGGGCCCACAAAATGGGGGAGACTACGGCGTCCGGGCGGTGAGGCCGCAGTAGAGCAGACGTTAGACCGGCTTCGCCCAGGGACGACTCGAAGACACAGCCAGAAAATGGTCTGAGCCCGCAGACGCCGCCACCACCTCCGCCACTGAGGAGATTCTGGGCTTAAGGACATCGCCGCTGCCGGGCCGGGGGCCTGGGCTTCTCTCCCGGTTCTTGCCCTTCCTGCCCCTCTACGGGCGCCTCCCCGCTCGGGAGAACCCTCCAGGGCTTGGTCTCTGCCCTCTCGGACTCGACTTTAATTATTTATTGTGTAATTTATTATTTTTTCTTGTGGAAGGGGCACATATCTCCTCTGTCCCCCAGAGAGGGACGAGCGTCCGCAGGCTCCGCGGCGGCCGCAGTCCGGCCCGCGGGGCAAGC
>LNAC01000452.1:97530-262445 GCA_002007465.1 Ailurus styani | reverse complement strand
GCCCTCCCCGGTGTCTGTGTTTCTCTCTCTGGTCGGAGGCGGCGGTAATGGCGGATGGTGGGTTGTGGCGCCGGCGGCGGCTGCTGTGAGGGACGATGAGTTCCTCCTTCGTGCCGAACGGGGCCAGCCTGGAAGATTGTCACTGTAACCTCTTCTGCCTGGTGAGTGCAGGGGCCGCGGGCGGGGGCCGCGGCGAGCGGGGCGGTGGGGGAGGGGGCCGCGAGGTGCGCCCTTGGGCCGTGGGGGAGGGGGTCCGGGTCTGATCCAGATGCCCGAGTCCCCAGGCTAGGCCCAGCCGAAGCTGGCGCGGCGGCGGAGCTCCGCACCAACCCCGGGAAGCACGTTCGCTCACCCACCGTCCTAGGCTCTGGTTTAGGGGTGCTGGCTTTTTTTTTTCTTGTTTCCGACTCTTCCTCACCGTAGTCGTGTCTTCAACTTGTGCTCCTTATCTGGCAGGACACTCACATTTTCGTCTGTGTTTCTTGCTTAACTGTAGCTTTTCTCTTTATTGACCATGTATCCCTTCTTAACACTTTACATTATTGCCTGTTCTCCCGGTGCCTTTATGCCTCCCTCTGGTAATTTGGTTTCCCCCAATGAACAGGACACCGGAACTTATATACTAAAAATCTCTTTTCGTTTTACATTTTCTAATGAGTCAGACTAACAGAAGATTAGTTTCTCCCTTCAATGAGTTCAGATTTCTCTGTAAAAACCAGTAGATATCGTTTCATATGTTTTCTCTTTAAACTTTGAGAACAGTTTGCCATTTTGACAATTTCTAGCCATCTTGCTTTTATTAGAACATTATGTTTGTGTGAGAGTGAAACGGACTAATGGAGGAGGTTCTGTGGTTTTGGACTAGTTATTATTATTATTATTATTATTTGGTATTTGTTTTGCTTGCATTTTTAGAATGCTTTGAGCAGGCTGCTCCTCGTTTTATTGAAAACTCTAGGGAAGCTGGATGCAGGAATGACAATTGTATATAGGTTGGCCCAGTTCTGGGAACAGCTACAGTTAAGACTTTGAAAACTACCAACTGTTGCAAATATTTAATCCTCAGTTGGACAGTAGCTTAGCTTCGTCCATGATTTAAAGTTTCAGTGACTTTCTCTTTTCATTTTCTTGTGTGCTAAGAGAAATATTAAGAGAGTCTGTGATAGGTAAGTGAACTGAGTGGGCGGAGCACAACTAGTTGGCAAGTGTAAACTGCCAGTCATGTATCAGCAGTTTCATTTTTGGCACCTTATGCTTTGCACCTTTGAGTTAAAGAATTACTGAATTCCCTCTGTTGAATTTCTTTCACCGTGCCAAATTGCGATTTTTAATGCCCTTTTCTCTTAAAAAATGTTTTCTTGTATAGTGTCCAATAATCAGCATCTCTTCAGATGCAGTAAAACCTAATAGCAGGTTTTACATTTCTGTCTTCCCTGACTCTATTTTCAATACTTTTAGGATCAGATTCTTTGAAAATAGACTGGTACAAATCTGACAATTCTTTGTGAGTACCTATTTCACTTTTCCTAAAAGGGATATGTGAAGAAGTAACAGTTTTTCAGTTATAGTTCACATTTCTTTTCAGCAGAGCCGTCACTTCTATAAACATGAAATGATGAGTCTTTAAAAATTAATTTTCTGTTACAAGTGTGACACTAGGGAATAAATGTGACCAGTTGAAACAGAACTTAAAGGAAATGTTTACTAAGTGTGGAGTATTAAAGTACATGTTTATATTTAACACTGTTAAGTTTCTTTTATTTTTCTTTGGGACACATTTAATGCTATTCAGTGACATGTCAGTGTTAATATTTTAGCTCTGTTCCTTTCCTTAAATTTTTGGTGGTGGAATGATCAAAGAATCATTTTTTTGGTCAACTACTTTAATATCTTAAGTATATATTGAAAAGTTATAATGTCTCAATGAAATAAGGAGCTTTAAGAAAGTACTACTGACTTTGAATGAACATTTAGTAATAATCATGCTTGCTTTTCTTTAGGCTGACTTGACGGGAATTAAATGGAAAAGATATGTATGGCAAGGCCCAACTTCTGCCCCTATTCTGTTTCCGGTGACAGAGGAAGACCCCATTTTGAGCAGTTTTAGTCGCTGCCTTAAGGCAGATGTACTTGGTGTTTGGCGGCGAGATCAAAGACCTGGAAGAAGAGAATTGTGGATATTTTGGTGGGGTGAAGACCCCAATTTTGCTGACCTTATTCACCATGACTTGTCAGGTGAAAGCAATTTATCATTTTTTTTTTTTAAGATTTTATATATTTATTTGACAGAGAGCACAAGTAGGGGGAGTAGTAGGCAGAGGGAGAAGCAGGTTCCCTGCCGATCAAGGAGCTTGATTGGGGTCTTGATCCCACACTTCCGATCATGACCTGAGTGAAAGGCAGGCAGACGTTAATAGACTGAGCTACCCAGGCATCCCACAACTTATTGTTTCTAACTAATGATATATAGCAACATTGTATACTTTTCCTTAAAACCATGTATATTACAATTTAAGATTTTTTTTTCTTTGAAACGCTGCTAGGTGTGAAGCCAGATAAAAATTTAGCTTACTGTTACATTTCACTGTGGTTATTTTATTTTACGTAAATGTATCCATTTTATGGGAGGCTTTAGCTTTGAATAACTTCGTTCTTTCAGCTTTAGCCTTGAATAACTTTGTTCTTTCACCACACAGCTTCCTTGTGAATTTCTTGGAGACAGGGCACAGAGGAGGCATGTTACCTAAGAAAAATGGAACGGGGGAGTATAAAGTTCCTAACAGTCATTTGCAGGCACCTCTAATTCACAGTTTGAGTCCCTTCTGCCACTGCTCTCTTCTATATGAAAATGCAGACCGTTGTAGGAGTGTCTAGAAATGTTGTAACTTTCTCATGTGTTTTTTTCAAGGTATATATTTATTTTGTTGTTGATTGTTATATTAACATATGAAAGCATATGTTAATTTAGTTATTTTTGGAGTGATTCTTTTAGATATTGTTCTTTCAAAGACTCACTAAAAAGAGATTAGTGCCAACTTGTTTAGCTTTTATAGGACATGGAATCATACTCTGGAAAGTTACATAATCTTATTATGAACTTATCAGTAAGACTACTTTGGACCAAATCTTACTTTAGAAAGAGGAATTATATCTCTTCATTTAGTCACTGAAGCTTGTGCTTACTTTAGACTTTTAAGAGTCAATGTTAACTGAATCTTTGATGATAGGAATGTAAATGATTAGTTATTTGCTGCAAGGTACCAACTACTTCAGCAAGATGTATGGTAATGATTCTTGACGGGTACATTTTGGATTTTTAGATAACTAAAAAAAGCATTCTTATTTGAAACTGAGTACTCTGAAGTTTCTATTATTGTCCATTTGACCTATAAGACATACTTTATTTTGGGATGTAATGTAATCCAGGTGACTGTCTTAAACAAGCCTTTAAGAAGACTAATGTTTCTGTAGGAAAGTATGTGTTAACGTTTGTTTTGATAGTTCCTTTTACCTTCTAATGTTTTGATAGTTCCTTTTACTTTCTAATGAACAAAGCCTTTGGTGCTAATCTTTATTTTTGAGACTGATTATAATTCTTTTATGATAAATGCTTTCCAGCTTTTCTAGCTTTCCTAATAAGATCCCTGCTGGAGATATTAGTCCTTCATTCTGAGTATGGTCTGAGTATGCAGTGTAGTTCTAAATATGTAAGATGGTGTGTTTACATATGTATATGTATGTACAAGTATATGATTTGTGTGTACGTGTGTGTATATATATATGTCAGGATATGAAATTTCTCTATTAAGCTTGCTGGCTTCCTTTTTTTTCCCATTGACTTTAGTATGGTGGAGTTATTTTATTCTTTAAGTGGTCATAAAGACCTTAACTAAAATGTTTGGAAACTGTTTTAATGTTATTGATAAACTATACACTATATAAAGTAGTTGATAAATTGTATGCTGTATAAACTATAATGCTGACTTGGGGATTTCAGTATTAATAAAGTTGGCAGAGCATTTGAACAGACCATTTCCCCCCCAGGTTTCGTGTAATACATTTTGTAGAATCAAAGATAATTTTAACAGCTGTGTAGTATTTAGTTTTACTGTAGTAGGACTACTATTCTCAAAACCTTCTAATATTAAATGTGAGCTGTTTTGATATATATTAAAACACTATGTGGATTTCCCCCCCTAAATTATGAGTTAAATATGTTCTAAAACTGGGCTACAGTTTAAAAAATTGCTTCTGTGGTTTAACTGCTTTTTTTGCATAATTAAAAAAAATGGTAGTACCTGTAGTTTAAAATATTGATCTTGAATGTGAATGAATATAATTTTGGAAGATTAGGTTTTGTTAGATTTTGCTGAATGCCATTGAGTGATAATTTTAAAAAATTATCAGAGTGAAAGCAATTGAAATAGCAAAGCAGAATATTAGGAGTAGTATATATAATCATAATTACTATTCCATAGCCTGTTCTGTACTGTTTTTTTTGTTGTTGTTGTTCTGTATTGTTTTAAATAATGTGCATAGTCAGTGGTATTTATGTAATGTTTTAGCTTTTTTTCCTAACTTGTCATTTACTTTAGAATGTTGTTACTTAAATCAGACATATCTTTAAGACTAATAAGGTCTTTTCAGATGGAGTATATTTGTCTCGCCCTTTTCTTTGCTCCAGGGATACCGTCTGCCTCCCTTTTGGGATAATTAGTCTGCCTCTGTCTCTCTAGCTAACCCCTTTTTCATTTCTTCCCATCTGTGGCACTCTATTCCCTTCTTTTAAGCTCCCCTGAGAAGAGAGCAGCTGGACAGTAGGGGTGGCATCAGCTGCAGGAGGCAATCCTGAGTTCCAAGTGGAGGTGTAGCACTGAGGAAAGGGGAACCGGAAGGACCCAGGTGGTAACTAAAAAGCTGGTTAATTTAGTTTGAGCTTGCTTTTCTCAGGCACAGGCAGTGGCCTTCTGTGGTTCAGCACCTACCACATCTTGTTATTGAAATGTTTGTGATTATCGTGTTATTTCCCTTCTTGGTGAGGGAAAGAGGGAAGGCATTCTATTTTGCAAAGATTAGAATTCTGTTTTTCTTATTAACTGAAATATCTGGTAATAAAAGTACAGAATTGCCTTTGCTCGACCCCCTTATTTCTTTCATGCCATCCATAGTGTATTTTAAAAAGTGAACTTTTAATTTTAAAAAAGTTTTAGATTTATATAGAATTTGCAAAGATAGTACAGTGAGTTCCTGTATAACCCTCACCCAGCTTCTTTTATTGTTACTACCATATGTTATGTACATTTTTCACAACTAATGAACCAGTATTGAGATACTGGTATTAACTAAAGCCTGTACTTTATTTGGATTTCCTTTATTTTTAGGCAGAGTTCTTTTTCTATCCTGTGTTCTTATCCAGTGTACTACATTTAGTTGTCATGTCTCCTTAAGGCTATTCAGATTGTGATATTTTCTCAGACTTGCCTTGTTTTGATGATCTTGATAGTTCTGAAGAGTCTGAACAGGTTCTGTAGTGCATTTTAAATTTTGCCTGTCTGAATATCGTGTAGCATGTGTTTGGGTCATTTTCATTTCAAGTGTAGATGAGGTATAGAAACAGAATGTAAGCTTACCTTATTGGTAATTGGTGAAAATCTGTTACAACAAACCAAATCTAATTTGATACATACTTTAAACCCTCTTTTACTTGTTTTGTAGCAGTAGTAGTCTGTACTGTTTAGTAATTTGCTAAGACCTAATGATTTTTGGGTTAGGAGTTTTGCTGACTAGTAATGGCCTAACTGTAACGTTCCAGGGAGAGAGTTTTTTCAGACTATCCCTTGAATCCCAAAGCCAAAAACTTTAACTTATTATTATTATTATTTAAATATTTTATTTATTTATTTGACAGAGAGAGATTACAAGTAGGCAGAGAGGCAGGCAGAGAGACAGGGAGAGGAGGAAGCAGGCTCCCTGCTGAGCAGAGAGCCCGATGTGGGCCTCGATCCCAGGACCCTGAGATCATGACCTGAGCCGAAAGCAGAGGCTTTAACCCACTGAGCCACCCAGGCGCCCAACTTATTATTATTTTTAACTTCTTACTTTGTTTCCTCTAAGAGAATGGTTAGTTGAATCAATATCAATATGTTTTGATAGAAGAAGGATTAAGGAACAAAACTCTCTGATTACAGCTTTTTAAATTTTATTTGTATACATTTTTTAATTTTAAATTTGTAGCAGATCTCATTTCGTGATTGTATGATAGAGGTGTAAAATTGGTACTGGGAAAATTTTAACCTAATTCTTGTCACAAGTCTCTTTATAATAGGACTGATTGGTTCTTTTAAGTGTACTATTAGTTTTCATCAAGCAAGATTGTTTTATTACCATTAGTGTGTCCTTGAAGGAGAAGAATTTTCTGGATATTTTTCTTTTGTGCCTTAACCTTTTTGGAATTTTATTGCTGTCATTATTGGCTTTTAGTCTTTCCCTTAAAACAAAAATAAAAATAAAAACTACTCCCTCTCCTGAGGTTGCATCTTTAAAAAAAAAAAACATAAGCTAGACTGTGATGAGATTTTGAGAAAACTGATACCTTGAGAACTAAAAAAAACAGACTCATTTCAGGACTAAAAATATTTGTTATTTTTTCTGGCTCCTGTGGTATATATATGGGATTTTAGCAACTTGTCCAAATACTTTAATTACACCAGAACTTCATCATAATACTGTCAAACTAAATGGGCCATTGGTTGCTCTTAGAATTTAATTTTAGATTCTTTTATTGAAGGATGGTAATTATAGTGGAATTTAACCTTAAGTGGCAGCTTTTAACAGGATTGACAAACAGATAAATAACAGCCAAGTATAGGAACCTAGTGTCAGCCAAATTAAAAAAAAAAATTGTTGTGTGCCACAGCTGGCCTGAAGGAAGTTAATTCATTTCTGTCTTCTGTTCCATAGTTTACTTGTGACCCAACTTTTTGTATTGACTAGACTTCTAGGGACAATTTTGTTTGCCATATTTCTTCTATGTACTGCCCATTTTGAGCAAGAACGTATATCTTTTAAATTTTCAAATCAAAGATAATTAATCAACATATATTCAGGGGATTTTTAAACCAGAGTTTTTCAGGTTTTGCCGTAGATCAGTGATGCTCCCAGCCTAATGCTCTGAGTAATATTTGTTGAATGAATGGCTATGAAAGGGCAATTATTATTTAAAACAAACACTGAATTAGACATTTAAACATTTCTCTTTATTCTCTCAGGAAATTCATGGTATTTTCTATAATTTTTGACCCATTCATTATTCATTAGTATATGTTGTATACTAGTAAAAGCTTGGCAGAATCATTTGGGAAAAGATTTCTTTTTTACTGGTTTATTACTGCGGAGATATTTAAAATCTCAGTTTCGAGAAAAATGTTGAATATGAGTACTGGGTGTATCAGCTTTTTTGTTTTTTCATTTTTTTTCCCATTCAGGATTTTGTTGACCTATCACATAGTTTGTCATCACTATAATCTGTATCCTCAGGAAAACATTTTATGGTAATAAAATTTAGCATTTGAAGTTTTGCATGGTTTTCTTCAAATACTTTGTAAAAAGTTTTCAGGTAATGATGATGAAGAGTTCTAATGCTAAGAGTTCTAATGGAAAAGTACTGTAAACAAAATTGAACCTATTTTCTCTGGGGATACGGAGACAAGAGGAGAAAAACATTTATTTAAATGCATTAAGCAAACTTTTTCCATTAAGCTATGGTTGATTAAATTCAAAAGAGCTAGGTAAAGATTTGCCATGTGTTCCCTTCTACCTCCCTTCTCTATTATAATACTGGTATTGAGATTCAAGGGCTGGTTTTAATTAGTCTAAGAGGTCCGTATCACTGTCTTGGGTGGGTTGGTTGTACCATTTCACTTTTCATATCTGAATGCACATGCAGAGAAGTACTTTTGCTATGGTTGTTATAACATCAGGATATTAGAAGCTTGGCTGAGTAGGCTCTTATTTCTAGGTAACCCGCCCACCAAAAACAAAAAGAAAACCAAAAAATCTTCAGGCTTTTCATTGAATGTTATTAGGACTTACTTCCTCAGCAATGAAAAATGAAATTGTTGCTTTAGTGTAATAATTGCTTAGTTACTTGCTGTATAGGTGAAGATACACTTCAGATATTTGTTGGCTTAGAAAACCTTAACAGGTGGTGGTGCCTTCTTCATTTTATGCATAACTCCTGTTTAGTGTTAATGAAAACTGTGGGCGTTTGAGGGTATAATGTAAAATGAGGATTAACTTAACCTAAATTTCTCTAGATAAAAGCATTATATTCACCTGAGTTTCCCTAGATAAACTTTAGAGCAGTGAGGGAGAAATGCTTGAATATTAGTACTCTTAAGTTTTTAAACTATATTTAGTATTCTTAAACTTTTAACTTCAGGTTTAACTGAGATAGATTTTTAAAATAAAAATCTTCAGAATTTTTTGTAAAAAAAAAAAATGTGTGTACATTACTGTATTACAGACTTTTACTATTCCAAAGACTTTTTTATTTACTCTTTGTGGGAAGAAGACAGATTCATTCTCAAGTTTTAAGTGAATAATTTTCTGATATTTGAAGTTTATAGCAACCACAACTTTGATGTAATGGTAACAACTCTGTCTTGGATATTTGTGGCTTTAAAACTTAAAACTAGTTAAAAATATTTTGATAAAGGTTTCTTCTGTAGGACGAATGTTATAACCATTGTGCTTTTCAGAAGGTAAGGATTTTTGAGGGAAAGGACAATAAAAATAAATATACTTAATAGATTACAAAGAAGTGAAGAACTGGGAGATATTCCCAGCATAACTGGAAATTAAAATTATTGGTAGTTTTAGTAATCACAAATGACAATTTGAGGTAAAACTCTTAAGGTGACTAATTTTGAAATGATAGAATCTGATTAGGCTGAAAGCAGATTGATTATGATTTTTTTTCTCTCAGCAACTCACAAATACACTTGTGATCTAGACCCTTAAATAATTAAAGTGAAACACTATGTGCCATTTCCCTTTTCTCCTAGCCTACTGTTTTCTTTAATAAAGTGAAACTTGTTGAGTTTTGGGTTTATATGGACATATGTAAGGTTGTCTACAATATAGAATAGAAAACCTTTTTCTCTTTAATATTAATGCTTAATATTAATGATTTAAAATTATTCCAACTCTCAAGTATTATCATTTTTTACAGTTTACATCATTTTTTTAAAGCTTTTTGGAAAACAATTGACTTAAAAGACTTGTCTAATTTAGGAAACACTTCAAAGAACAACATAAAATCAACATTAACCTTTTTAGTGGCACAGATTTCTAGTGCAGTTAAAGTCCACTGTCACTGTGCTTTTTAGTTAATTTTTAGTCTACCCATTTGTTGTATAGATTATGAATTTAAACTGTGTGTTCTAAGTACATGCTTCTGCTTTTATTCAGAAGCGTCATAGTTTATTATTCTATGGGTATAGTGGAGACATTTTTAATGTTGAATTAAAGGCTTTATCATTTATTTTTTACTTATATTGAAAGATGACCCATATTTATAAAATGTTTATAAAGGTGTATAGGCCATGGAATGATACTAAATTATATTTGAAATAATAAGTTAAAAGGTCAAGTATCATTTGTAGCAGGATTCATTGGATGCTTTGTTAAAGATAGGAGATGGATAGAGAATACATTTTTTTGAACTGCGTCTATAATTATTGAGAAATAACTATGTTTACATTTTTTGGTAAGTTGAAGTGGTTAATAGATGGGCTGGCAAAATTGAGAGTGTATAGTTAGTAGGGTAGTAAAACTTTGTATTGAAAGTTCTATTTTTTTTTTTTTTTAAAGATTTTATGTATTTGAGAGAATACGAGCAGGGGGAGAGACAGAGGGAGAAGCAGACTCTCCAGTGGGCAGGGAGCCTGATGTGGGACTCCATCCCAGGACCCCGGGATCATGACCTGAGCTGAAGGCAGACGCTTAACGACTGAGCCAGCCAGGTGCCCCAAGACTTAAATTTTATTTTTTAAATTTTTTAAAAAGATATTATTTATTTATTTGACACAGAGAGAAAGAGAGATCACAAGTAGGCAGAGAGGCAGGCAGAGAGAGAGGAGGAAGCAGGCTCCCCACTGAGCAGAGAGCCCGATGCAGGGCTCGATCCCAGGACCCTGAGATCATGACCTGAGCCAAAGGCAGAGACTTAACCCACTGAGCCACCCAGGCACCCCAAGACTTAAATAGAACTTCTGGGGTGCTTGGGTGGCTCATTGGTTAAGTGCCTGCCTTTGACTCAGGTCATGATCCCGGGGTCCTGGGATAGAACACCAGGTCGGGCTCCCTGCTCAGCAGGGAGCCTACTTCTCCCTTTCCCTCTGCTGCACCTCCTGTTTGTGCTCTGTCTCTCTGTCAAATAAATAAATAAAATCCTTAAAAAAAATTTAAGTCTTTATATTTTAAAATTCCTTCCTCAAGTGGTTGGTTCTATATTGAATGGTAATCATGGGAATCATTTGGTTGAAATTAGAACTATGGTGGCCAGTAATGTGTTGCTTGTTAGGCTCTGTTCCAAAAGCTTCCTTTTTATTCATCACTTATTTTTATAGTTGAGTCATGGATTAGAATGCTGATGGACATAAAATGTTTTGAGTTAATAACTGGCTAGTTTTTTTTGGCAGGCTGGATGACTGTAGGAATTCGGACAAAGTAACAAGTGAGCCAGCTTAGAAATTGGCATCTTAGGTATAGAGTGTCTAATGTTTCCCAGCTTATACAAATGTTCTTTGCATTGATACAGAAACCAAATCAGTATGTTTGCAGTATATCATTGACTTTTTATGCGATGGGATAATTGTTTTCAGGTACTTTAATGGAATACATGACACTTAGCATTTTGCTCCTTATGGAGTAACTTTGAAATCTGATATTTTAATGTCTAGAGGTACACTGAAGTGGTGGTAGCTCAATATTGTGAGGTTTAGTAGGGTTTATGTAGTAGGTGTAGTAGGGTTTATGAATTTAAACCATAACGCTTTTTACTTGGCTCTCAGTAGATATAGTGCCACTACTTTACTTTTTGTTTCTTTCATTTCTCTTGTAGAAGAGGAAGATGGAGTGTGGGAGAATGGACTTTCCTATGAATGTCGTACTCTGCTATTTAAAGCAGTTCACAATCTGTTGGAACGGTGTTTAATGAACCGGAACTTTGTGCGCATTGGCAAATGGTTTGTAAAGCCTTATGAAAAAGATGAAAAACCTATAAATAAAAGGTAAGCTATCTTCTATAAACTCTTAACTTTTCTTTGGGTTTGTTAATTTTTATAGCTTTACAGAAAATGTGGACTAAAACAAGCTGTCTTACAGACGTATCCAGGAGGTTAACTTCAGCAGAGTACTATAAATATTCAATTTTCTTTGACCACTTCACCCTTTCTTTTATGCATTTTAAGAATTTTCTTGAAATGGGAATAGGCTGTGTGTCTAGTGACCTAAATTTTGATTTGGGATGATAGAAAAATGTGGGATGAAAGCAGAGGCTTAAGCAGTGAAGTATACTTTCTCAGTAATAGTGCAAATGTATTTACAGTACTGTTAAAATGAAGTAATATTAATACTTATTAAAGATAGTGATCTGGGGGCACCTGGGTGGCTCAGTGGGTTGGGCCTCTGCCTTTGGCTTAGGTCATGATCTCGGGGTCCTGGGATCAAGTCCCACATCGGGCTGTCTGCACAGCAGGGAGCCTGCTTCCTCCTCTCTGCCTGCCTCTCTGCCTATTTGTGATCTCTCTCTCTAATAAATAAATTTAAAAAAAATCTAAAAAAAAAAAAGGTAGTGATCTGTAGTTGTGTTTTGAGTTAACCTTCTCATTCCCAAACCTCTAATTTTGCTTTAATTAAAGTAATTTGTGTTTTTCTATATAAGACATGTTTACTCTGAGAGTGTAATTTTCTTGAACTTTGAATTGAGCAAATTTATGACACTAATTTGTGGAATAGTTGCAGATAGAAACACAGAATATTTTAAGGTAACTTCTTTTCCTGTGCGGTTAAAAGCTTTAGATTGTTACAGTTCTGTGTTTTATTTATTTATTTATTTTAGATTTTATTTATTTACTAATTTTGAGAGAGGCGGGGAGAGAGAGAATGTGTGAGAAGGGGGACGGGCAGAGGGAGAAGGAGACAGAGAATCCCAGGCAGACTCCCTACCGAAAGCAGAGCCCGACTTGGGGTCTGCCCCATGACCCTGAATCATGATCCAAGCCAAAATCAAGAGTTGGATGCTCAACCAACTGAAACATCCAGGTGTCCCAGTTCTCTTTGATTTAAATATGATATACAATACAGTCTCTTAGAAGATTTGGTCTTAAGCACTGGTTAAATTAGTGAGGCTTCAAGAAAGATGAAACTGTAAGATGGGATGTGAGAGAAAGGCAATTTTTTAGGTGTTCCCTGAAAAATGTGAGGATATGAAGGAAACATTTGGTTATTTTGTATCGTTGTTGAGATGCCGTCTTCTATGTCATTTTTTAAAGTACTTTTTAAAAAAGATTTTATTTGTGGGGCATCTGGGTGACTCAGTTGTTAAGCGTCTGTCTTCAGCTCAGGTCATGATCCCAGGGTCCTGAGTTTGAGCCCTGCATTGGGCTCCCTGCTCATCTGGAAGCCTGCTTCTCCTTCTCTCACTCCCCCTGCCTGTGTTCTCTTTCTCTCTGTGAGGTTGGAGGGAGGGAGGGACAGAAGGAGAGGGAGAACCAGACTCCTGTCTGAGCAGGGAGCCCAATGCTGGGTTCCATCCCAGGACTGTGGGATCATGACCTGAGCTAAGGCTTAACCGGCTGAGCCACCCAGGCGCCCCCATCTTTTATGTCATATATACACACTGTTTTCAGGGTGTACCTGGAGTCTTTTCAAACTTTTCTTTTTAGTTTTAGTAGGATGGATGAGTAGATAAGCCTGGACAAATCAAGGCTCTTTGGTTTTCTTTCTTTTTGAAAATGAGCATAAACCTTTATTGTCAGTAAAAAAAATTGTACAAGGTAGGAGTGAATTCAGTTGCAAAAGACAGAACACCTAAATATTTGGTTTATGTAGGAATAGATTTTTCTTGGTAGCAAGGAGTCTGGAGGTATGTAGCCCAATACTAGTGGGTCTCTTCAATAATGTCATCAAGGACTTTGGTACCCTGGAGTTCCTGTAGTGTCATCTTTAGCCTTTAGCTTTTGTCCACATGGTCCCCAGGAGTGTTGCACTTCTCAATTTCACTCACAGTGAAATCAGGCAGGAAGAGGAAGGGTGAAAGCAAGAAGGGAACTTTGTTCAATTCAGTCCAAGTTCAGAAAGGAACTTGGATCAGAAAATAGGTTCTTCCCTGGAGACTTTAGATGACCTATCATTGGCTATACCGAGAGAAACAAATATTTTTTATGTGGGAGCATTGCCACTCTGAACCAAATGAGGCTTCTGGTTAGTAAGAAGAAATGGAAAAGAAACATAAAGTAGGCAATTAGAAGAAGGGGAGGTAAATACTAGCTTGGTAATTAGCAGTGTTCACCATATACATTAATACAGTTTTGGGGTGCCTGGGTGGCTCAGTTGTTAAGTGTCTGCCTTCAGCTCAGGTCATGATCCAGGGTCCTGGGATTGAGCCCCACATCGGGCTGCCTGCTTGGGAGGAAGCTTTTTTCTCTCTCTCTGACTCCCCCGATTGTGTTCCCTCTCTTGCTGTGTCTATGTCAAATAAATAAATAAAATATTAAAAAAATTTTTTTTAAGAAGTCAGATAACTGAGATCTAAAATGATGAAAAGCTGCTATCGGAGTACCAGATACTAGATGTGCTCTTCAGAGGTATTCCCTTTTAATTCTTTCAACTTCTCATTTACCTATTTAAAAATTTAAAAGCAAATAACATGTCGATTTTTGAGTTTTCAGTTAATTCAGTTATTTAGTATTAACCTATTGACTTTTTATTTTTTAAGAATTTATTTATTAGAGAAAGTGTAAGCGGCGAGAGGGATAGGGAGAGAGAGAATCTCAAGCAGACTCTGTGCCAAGCGTGTGGAGCCCAATGTGGGCTCTATCCCATGACCCTGAGATCATGACGTGAGCTGAAAATAATAGATATGATAGGACAGATGGACCCACAAAGGCTAAAATCATTCATCTACAATATTTACTCTCTGGCTCTTTTCAGATGAAGTTTGCTGACCTCTGATCTAAGTATCTAATTGTGATCTAAGTAATCTATTGGTGATTTCTTCTTAGAGGATCTACCAGAAATAAAATCTCACCTTTCTACCTTTAAGGAGTTTGTGTAATCTGTTAGTTTCTTCTTTCTTTTCTCTCTTGTTAATATGTCTGTTTGAGCCCTTCATTCTTCTGTTCCAATTTGGACTGGTTGTTCTATAGGCTTGTGTCACACCAGTCATCTTGGGAATTCCCTTTGCCTTTCTTTATTACATCCTTTATTTCCTAGATCTCATGTTTGCTTTTTTCTTTTTTGGTCTTTCTGTATTGGTAGTGCCCATCCACCAGTAGTTTCCTGAGAAGGGAATACATGAGAAGTAATATTTTGGGATCCTGAATGTACGAATTACCTACTTTTTTACTCTTGAGGCTTTTGGGCACTAAAATGGCAACTGGAAATTCTATTTGTATGTGAGTAGCTATGAAGTAGCAGGCTTTAGTAGATCGAATGGTCAAGGACCAGGCTATTTTATTGGGTGTCTCTTGCCCAACTGTCTATCTGTATGTGTCCCTCCCCCCTCCCATCCTCTTAAGTTAATCATTTTTTCCAGAGGAGTCCTTCAGGATCCTAACTAGGGAATATAAGCTTGGCTCTCAACATTTAGGGAGCCTACTAGGTAAAGCAGGCTGTCCTTGTATATTTATATTGCAGAAACACTATACTTCTATGGTATTTAGATTTTCACTTAATTCTTTTAAATACATCATTTCAGCTGTATTTGGTTATCTCTTAAGTGCAGAGTTCCTGTTTCATCCAATTCAAAGTGAATCTAAGTTTTCTACTGATCTGGAATAATGTAAGGAGCCTGTTTGCAGAATAGAGAAGTGGTCTAGGAGTCTGACTTACTCATTTGAACTTTCGTTCTTTTTGTTTTTGGTTATACCACGCATACCTTCAGAGATCTACCAGTATCTTCACTTTCGTGCCTCTCTGGGATTTTGTGGGTTTGATTCAGTTTGCATCTTGGTTTTTTTTCCCCTTAGCCTTTATCTACTAAGCTAGTTACTATTTTTGCCTTTGGTTGTTAGCTCCCCAAATTTTGTGGCCAGTATTTGTCTGCTGCCTTCACTTGTAACATTTTCTTTGTGCTCTTTTGCCGACTATATGGAAGGTATTTCACAAAGAAGTAGAAGTAAATGAATGTGTTCAATGAGCCATGTAAGATACTGGAAGTATCTTTATTTCTTGTCATGAAAGAAGCTCTTAATGGGCTGTTACTAATAGAAGATGTAACTTTTCATATTGGAAATTTCCATGAATCCTATAGATTCTACTTGTTATTTACTTAGCGTAATTAAATACTAGTGTGTTCTTGTGGGCTGACCCATTTAGAAGGGGAACTTTAGTTCCCCTTCTAATGGGAACTAAAGTGGTACCAGAAATAGTGTATGCGCTTCTGAGTTACTCTTGAGGGATAGTTGTGGTACATAACTAATTTTATCCAGGACAGATAAATGCTGTTCCTCAAATCTTTTTCCGGAGGAACTTCCCTCCTACCTCCCCTCCCATTAGAAAAGCAAGTAGAGAAATCAAGCCAGATAAGCCTCTCAACTGCTTTTAATTACGGTTTTGGGACTACTTACTTTTCCATTGAATTCAATGGAATGATAATAGGAACGTAGATAATGATTGTATTATTAATTACATTTCTAGCCATTATGAAGTGAAACCATTAAGCACCATATGTACTATTTTTGTTTACGATCCAGTCACTTTTTGTCGAACTTGCATAAGCATTCTTTTTTTTTTCTTTCTTTCTTTTTCTTTTTTTTTTAAAGACAGAGCAGGGAGGGCAATGGGGGAGGGTGAAAGAGAATCTTAAGCAGGCTCCAGGAGCCTGACACAGGGCTCCATCTCACAGCCCTGACTGAGATCATGACCTGAATCAATCAAGAGTCCTGATGCTTAATTGATTGAGCCACTCAGACGCCCCAAGAACTTACATAAACATTCTTAAGAAGAATTAATACAAGTGTCTGGGGCGCATGGGTGGCTCAGTCTGTTAAGCAACGAACTCATGATTTTGACTCAGGTCATGATCTCAGGGTCAAGAGATTGGCCAGTAGGGCTCCACATAAGGCTTCTGTGCTCAGTGGGGAGTCTGAGATTCTCTCTCTCACCCTCTGGCCCTCCCCCCACTCATGGGCTCTCTTGTGCACACTCTGTAAATAAATAAGTAAATAAAATCTTAACACAGTTGTCAAGGAAGGGAATTGGTATTGTGAAACTGGTTTCATTTGAACAAAGGAGAAAATAGTATTTATGACCTTTTCTTTATTCTTCTCCCTTTATCCCCCTTAAATATAGATTCTCATCTTCTAATAATGTGGATTTCAAGGTAGCTAATTATCTGATTAACAATCTTCAGGGACTGAAAGAGAGGAAATGGAGTTAAATCTAGAGGTATAGCTAGGTTAGCTGTAAAGAACTCCTCAACTGTATAGGTAATTAACCACAGAAATTTAAGAAGTTATTAGGGTAATTAACACAAAGACATTTAAAAGAATTACTTTTAAATGTATCACCTTCAGGTATTGTGAAAACAATGACCATTGTTTTGTCTTAACAGTTTACATGTTTTCCTACGGTATAGGAAACTAGATCAGATGCAGTTGCTCTGTTTGCTAGTGAAACCACAGGTAAATGGCTATAATAAGTACCAATGACTTACTGTAGGTTTTAAGTAGTCTTTTAGTAAAAAGGCATTACAAACTTGTGATGTTTGAGTGTACATTAAGATAAGATTATTTTGAAGAAGAACCTAAGTTTGTGCTTGGTTGGCTTTTTGTCATTTGAATCTAATATAGCAGCTTAGCTGAGTGGCCGGTTAAGTTTGTATGTTTAGCAGGACTTTTAAATGCTTATAGGAAGGTACACAGAGTAGAAAGATATTAATAAGGATTTTTTTTAAGACTGCTAGTCTAATGTCTTTCAGTATGTATTTACATAGGAGGTCTGCTGATTGGCATTTGAGATTGTATAGGAGAGAATTAATAAGGAACATTTAATATATACTTTAATTTTACTCTGTTCTCTCAACTACAGATATAGCCATATAATTAATTTCTATGGAAAAAATATATTGTTCAGTTGGTAAATCTGCTTTGAGATTTTTACTGTTTAGCCTCAATTTTAAAAGACAGTATAGGATATCTATATATCATGTGTATGTGTGTGTATAATCACGTGTGTTATGTAAATAGGATAGAATAAATCTTTGCTGAATATAACAAAGGAGATTGGATCAAATGTCTGGTTTTATATGTTTTTTAAGATTTTATTTATTAGAGAGCGTGTGTGTGTATGTGTGTGTGAGAGAGAGAGGAGAAGAGCGGGAGAGAGAGAATCTCAAGCAGACTCTGCACTGAATGCGGAGCCCCACATGGGGCTTGATCCCTTGACCCTGAGATCATGAGCTGAGCCACAATCGGGCACTGGATGCTTAACTGACTAAGCCACCCAGGCGCCCCAGGTTCTTTATGTTCTATGGCCTTATTTTGGGTTCTGGAATTAAGGGTTAAGTATTAGCAAAGAGCCTGGCCCCCAGAAAGAGATTTTGGTCTTGTGGGATGAAGCTGGTAAAGTTTACAGGAAGGAGAGGAGTATATCCCTAAGTTTTTATAGAGTTAATTATAACTAGAATATTAGGGCAAAATAAGGACATTTAATCCCTGTTTTTTTGTTTTTTAATTTTTTTTATTTTTAAAGATTTATTTGTTTGACAGAGAGACAGTGAGAGAGGGAACACAAGCAGGGGAAGTGGGAAAGGGAGAAGCAGGCTTCCCACCAAGCAGGGAGCCTGATGGCTGGGTTCAATCCTGGATGCTGGGATCATGACCTGAGCAGAAGGCAGATGCTTAACAACTGAGCCATCCAGGCGCCCCTGTTTTTTTTGTTTTTGTTTTTGTTTTTGTTTTTTTGTGGGTTTTTTTGTTTTCGTTTTTGTTTTTAAAGAATGTTTTAGAACTGTGCTCTGCTGTTCAGGATAGTAACCACTATTTAAATTTCGATTACTTAAGTAAAATTACAATTCAGTTTCTTAGTTTCACTGGCTACATTTCAAGTATTCCTGCGACTAGTGGCTATTGTATTGGGTAGTGTAGATACAGAGTATTTCCATCATTAAGAAAGTTCTTTTGGATGGTGTTCTTTACACCAGAACCTTTACACTTATTATTAAAATAATACTTTAGGAGCTTTACTAAAGAAGTTGATCAAGGTTGTTTTTGTTTTTAAGGCAGTAGATGAAAGAGTGTACTTTATTTTTTTATTTTTTTAAAGATTGTATTTATTAGGGCGCCTGGGTGGCTCAGTGAGTTAAAGCCTCTGCCTTCGGCACAGGTCATGATCTCAGGGTCCTGGGATCGAGCCCCTCATCAGGCTCTCTGCTCAGCAGGGAGCCTGCTTCCTCCTCTCTCTCTGCCTGCCTCTCTGTCTACTTGTGATCTCTCTCTCTCTCTGTCAAATAAATAAATAAAAAATCTTAAAAAAAAAAGATTGTATTTATTTATTTGACAGAGATAACAGCGAAAGAGGAACACCAGCAGGGGGAGTGGGAGAGGGAGAAGCAGGCTTTCCCGCAGAGCAGGGAGCCTGATGTGGAGCTCAGTCCCAGGACCCTGGGATCATGACCTGGGCCAAAGCTTAACGACTGAGCCATCCAGGCCCCCGAAAGAATATATATTAAATTTCACTCATAGAACTGTGTTTATCTTCCACTACACCTGTGGCTTTTACACAGTCCTTTTATCTCTAATATTTTAATTAAATGTGAGCAGTACAAGATTTACGTTGCCTCTGGAGATATATTATTAACCATTTTATATAGCTTTGGATGTCCTTTTGGTGGGTGCCTTCATACCTTTGAAAACTTGAACTTCTGGGGAAGCTAAGAGCAATCATCCTTATGTTTTCCAAGGACTCATTTTCTTTCTTTCTTGCCTCTAAGGTAGCAGTGTACTGTAGAAATATAATGTGAGTCACATATGTAATTTTAAATCATCTCATAGGCACGTTAAAAAAGGTAAAACAAAAACAGAGAGATAAATATATTTAACTCAGTATATCCAAGATATCATTTTAGCATGTAATTAATTATGCAAAGAATATTAGTGAGAGGGCGCCTGGGTGGCTCAGTGGGTTAAAGCCTCTGCTTTCGGCTCAGGTCATGATCTCAGCGTCCTGGGATCGAGGCCCACATCGGGCTCTCTGCTCAGCGGAGAGCCTGCTTCCTCCTCTCCCTGTCTCTCTGCCTGCTTCTCTGCCTACTTGTAATCTCTCTCTCTGTGTCAAATAAATAAATAAAATCTTTAAAAAAAAAAGAATATTAGTGAGATATTTTACTTTTTTTGAGATATTTTACTTTTTTTAAATAAGTTTTTGAAGTTTAATGTATATTCCATACTTAGAGTACATCTCCATTTGGATTGGCCGCATTTCATGTGCTAAGTAGTTACATGTATATATTGGCTGTTGCACTAAGAGCACATTCTAGGGCTTTAAGCCCAACTGAGCTTGATACAGTGTTTATTGGTAAAAGATATTTTCTAACCGGAGTACCTGGGTGGCTTAGTTGATTAAGTGTCTGCCTTTGGCTCAGGTCATGATCTCAGGGTCCTGGGATTGAGCCCTGCATTGGGCTCCCTGCTTTCCCTTTCCACCCCCACCACCCTGATTGTGTTCTTGCTCGTGCACTCTCTCTCTCAAATAAATAAATAAATAAAAACTTAAAAAAAAAAAGATTTTCTAACTGGTCTTTGAATCCTCTTGGAATTATATGCTAATTTTTAAAAAGATTTTATTTATCCACTTATTTTAGAGAGAGTGAGAGCATGAGTGTGCAACCAGTGGGAAGGGCAGAGGGAGAGGGGGAGAGAGAGAATCTTAATCAGACTCCATACCAAGCATGAGGAGCCCAACGTGGGGCTTGAGACCACTGGAGCTGAAACCAAGAGTCAGACGCCCAGCTGACTGTATGCTAAATTTGGAATGTGATCTATACTCCGAAAGATAGGGGAAACCTTCACCTTATGTCAGGGTACCCACTGTTTGCCCAGTTGGGCATAGTTACTGTCTTTTTTTTGCCTCTCTGCAGCCTGTCTATGTTGGTTTGTTGTTAATGTCTCATCAAGATTATTATGCATCCTATTTTCTGAAACCTGATGATATAATAATACTTAAATGATGATATAATAATAGTACTTCTGACCCATGAAATTTCTCTGATGCTTGAGTCATGAGGATTTGCATGATCAGTTGTCTACATTCTCATGCTTTCCAGAAACATTTATGAGAAAAATTAAATGCTATGGCTTTGTTTTTTCCCTGTTAAGCTTTTCTTATTATCATTTCTTACATGATTTTTGTCATCAATTCCTATGAGTCTGTCCTTTCAAACTGTTGGTTTTAGATATGAATAATGTAGGGAAGTTTTGTTTCTGAAGGGGAGAAGGTAATGAGAAGCCTTTGCTTAAGCTGAACTGGTCAGGCTCTGTTTGGAATTAGGGTTTAACATTAATTTAATTCTCGCAACTTTGTTACTCCAGTTTTACAATGCTAAATCTAAAGCACAGAGAGGCTAAATCACTTATCCAAGGTTATATAGCTTGCTACTGTTGGAGCAGGATTATAGGGCATTAAAAATGAGACAGATTTTGGACCCTGTAGACCAACTGTACCTTCTCTTCCTACATTCTTTTTTTTTTTTTAAGATCCTATTTATTTGAAAGATAGAAAGAGCATGCACATGCCCACGCATGCCTGGGGGGAGGGGCACAGGAGAAGTGAAAAGCAGGCAGAGGCCGGAAGCCCAACCCCTGATTAGGGGCCTGGGATGATGACCTGCGCCAAAGGCAGATGCTTACCCAATTGAACCACCCAGGTGCTCCTCTACCTACAGCTTTTTAAAGTGATAGATAGTAGTAAAATAGAATGCTTAAAATTTTCTTATTTTGGGGAAATATAGGAATATAAAGAGTATTTGCAGAACACTTAAAGTTGTAAACCAGAATATCATTGCTTTCTTTCTTTTTTTTTTTTAAAGCCTTAAATTTTTTTTTTAAAGATTTTATTTATTTATTTGACGGAGAGAGATCAGATCACAAGTAGGCAGAGAGGCAGGCAGAGAGAGAGAGAGGAGGAAGCAGGCTCCCCACTGAGCAGGGGGCCTGATGCGGGCCTTGATCCCAGGACCCCGAGATCATGACTCGAGCCAAAGGCAGAGGCTTTAACCCACTGAGGCACCCTATCATTGCTTTCTAAGTATTTTTTTTACTGTGTAGTAAGTAATATGTTCACTAAGTGAGTAGAAGTATATCCAGAATTCACAGGTGAGGTGTTATCTTCTGGATTTTAATAAAGGTCTCTTGTTCATGAGGTATGTTCAGAATACCTAATGTTGTAGTTAATAACTATAAATTTAAGAAATAAAAATGTTATGAGAGCTACAGAAATACAGATTAATGCAGTAGTAAAACTTGTTGGGATGTGGGATAAGGTTGAGATTCAAAAAATACTAAAAAAAAAAAAAGAAAGGTACTGATGCCTGTGTTTTAACTTGGGAGTAGGGCCTGGGCTTTGAAATTTTAAAAACATCTCCAGGTGGTTGTAATAAAAAACAGGTTTGGAAACTATTGAAATTAATGGAATCAATACACCATTTTTCAGTGTATAGCTCAGTGGCATTAAGTGTATTCACCTTGTTGTGCAGTTATCACCACTATATACAGAACCTTTTTTCATCATCCTGTGTTGAAAATCTGTCCATTAAAGAACTCCTTATTTTCCCTTCCTTTCAGCTGCTGGAAACCACCATTCTACCTTGTGTCTCTATGTTTTTGTTTCAGTTACTTTATTTAAGTGGAATTAACACAGTATTTGTCCTTGTGTGTCTGGCTTATTTCATTTAGCATAATGTCGTCCTAAGGTTCTCATCCTTGTAGTATGTACCACAGTTTCATTTTTCTTCTTTTGGGGGGGAGGGGCAGAGGGAGAAGGAGAGAGAATGCCAAGCAGGTTCCACACCCAGCACAGAGCCCTGGCATGGAGCCCGATGCAGGGCTCTGTTTCACAACTCCAAGATATGAGTTGAAATCAGGAGTTGGACCCTAAGCAATTGAACCACCCAGGTGCCCCATAATTTCATTTCTTTTTAAGGCTGAATAATATTCCATTGTATTTTTATACCACATCTTGTTTATTCATCTGTCAGTGGATGATTGTGTTTTTCCACTTTTTGTCTGTTGTGAATAATGCTGCTTTATATGTTGGTGTGCGAATTTCTGTTCAAATCCTTGCTTTTAATTCTTTTGGGAATATACCCAGAAGTGGAATTGTTGGATCATATAGTAATTCTGTGTTTGATTTTTTATTTTCTTTTTTAAGGACTTGCCATACTTTTTCATTGTAGCTGTGCCATTTTACATTCTCACTAGGAGGGTTCTAGTTTTTCCAGATCTTCACCAACACTTGTTTTCTAAAATGTTTGTTTTATTTAATAATAGCCATCCTAAGGGCTGAAATGGTACATCATAGTTTTGATTTGTATTTCCTTATTGATTAGTGTTGAGCATCTATCTTTTCATGTGCTTGGTGGTCGTTTGTGTATCTTTGGAGAAATAGGTGTTTAAGTCCCTTGTCCAGTTTGGTTAGGATGACTAGGGCTTTTTTTGTTTTGTTTTTAAGGGAGAAAATGCATGAGCAGGTTTTGGGTGGGAGGCAGAGGGAGAGGGAGAGAGAGTCTTAAGCAGGCTCCATGCCTAGCATAGAGCCTGACACAGGGATCTCATGATTCTGAGATCCTGACCTGAGCTGAAATCAAGAATCAGACACTTAACCAACTGAGCCACGTAGGGGCCCCAGGATGACTAGGGTTTTAAGTCAGCATTGTCTTTAACTAGTTTTATGATTTAACTTCTTTGTGCCTTGAGTTCCCTAACAGCAGAATGGGATTATCATCTTTCTGTACCTACCTAACGGAAGTGCTAAAAATAAATTAGATATGGCCCCTAAAGCAGTATACATATTAAACTTCTGTATGCGTAATTGGGTTTTTACAAAACCCCTCGGAGATACATTTTTCACTTTATGTCAGGCAGATTTTTCTGATTTAGAAGTTAAGATTCTGCCTTCAGCTCAGGTCATGATCTCAGGGTCCTGGGATCAAGCCCCGCTTCGGGCTCTCTGCTTGGTGGGGAGCCTACTTCCCCCTCTCCCTCTGCCTGCCTCTCTGCCTACTTGTGATCTCTCTCTCTCTCTGTCAAATAAATAAATAAAATCTTTAAAAATAATAATAAAAGTTAAGATGGGACTTATTAGTGGAACAAAAGGAATCGCATGGGGAACATTAGGAGAAAGAATGGAAAAATGGGGGGGGCGGAAATCGGAGTGGGAGACAAACCATGAGAGACTATGGAGTCCGGGAATCAAACTGAGGGTTTTAGAGGTGAGGGGGGTTTGGGGGGTGGCTTGGCCCGGTGAAGGGTGTTAAGGAGGGTACATATTGCATGGAGCACTGGGTGTTATATGCATACAATGAATCATGGAACACTACATCAAAAACTAATGATGTACTGTATGGTGACTAACATAAAAATAATATATTAAAAAAGACATTTCAGTATACAGTACAAAAGAAAAGTTATGATGGTCAAATACATATGTAAAGGCTGTATTGGGCCTTCATGTTAATGGGCCATGGTTTTCGTATATACCAGATTACATTTATTTTCCTAAATACTATTTAATAGATTATAAGTAATGTACTTAAAAAATATTTTCCAAATTATATCTTTTTTACGAAAATTTTTAGTCACATTATTTGCTTTTTATGTCATGGCAAAAATCTATTTTGAGTATCCTTTTTAATTCTCATTTAATATTTTACATATGAAATGAAACAGTTGGAAGCTGTATTTTTAAGAACTATACTTCACTGATTAAAAACAGTAAATACGAGGATAGAAGATTCAGGTTTCTTAGCCTCTTTGTCTTTTAAAGATAAAGAACATGAGACTGTTTTAGGTTGTTGCTTATACTTGCAAATGTTCTTGCAGATATTTGCAATTCAGATTTTAAAATCTGCTATTCAGTTACTGAATAAGCACACACCACTCATAATCATTTTTATAGAATACTTACTTGATCCCTAAAACCAAGTTATAATTTCTCTGTGTAATAGATTATTCTTACTGGAGTCACTTAATAAATGCTTTCTTTTGACATAAATATTTTTAGTTAGTAATTCCCCTTTAAACTCAAAATTTTCCCCTTTATTGTGAAATATTTGTCTTCTAAAGTTTCTTGAAAAACGTGTAAAAAAACTTTGTAATGGTGAGAAATATAGTCATTCTAACCAGTTGAATATGAATTTTTCTTAACTTTTTTCAGCCTTTTCTTTTAAATTCTTCTTTTTGTTGTTTAGAGAGAAATGCTTTGAAAATTAATTTCTACTTGTTTTATGTCAATACATAAAATGGGCATATCCCTCTCAAATTAAATATTAGTGGTTTTCTAGGACAAAAGTACTCTTTAGGAATTACTTAACTATATGCTGTATTACTCAACAATTACAAAACTGCATCAGAAAAGTGGAAGAAAGGTACAAATATGACTATATATGCATTTCCACATATAGTAATAAAATTGTGGCATATATGCTTGTTTACTTTAGATATCTTCTTTGAGAAAAATGTATGGAGGCTTAGGAGTAATACGTTTCAGCTGGTATCAACAATCATGTATTTTTAGCAAAGGGTATTAGAATCACACTCTGATTTGGTCTTTTTCTTGAAGCTGTGTTACATATAGGCCATACCATCACTTTATTGAGAAATAGTATTATTTCCTAGCCTACACGCTGTCTGTATTCTCTCTAAATTATGCTTGTAAACCATCAGGTTTTTTTCTGAGTTCATCTCTCTTTCTCTCTCTTTTTTTTTTTAGTACCTTATCAAATATAACCAGTAACAGTCAAATTACATTTTGACTTGATCTTTGTTCTCCAACTATGTAAATTCATTAGGCACATTTTCTGCCTTCTAGTTTATTTCAGGCAACAGTTTTGTTTGTTAGTTTGTTTTTTAAGATTTTATTTATCAGAGCATGACCAGGGGGAGGGTCAGAAGGAGAGGGAGAAGCAGACTGCTGGCTGAGCAGGGAGCCCAACGCAGGGTTTGATCTCAGAATGCTAGGATCATGACCTGAGCCAAAGGCAGACACTTAACCTACTGAGCCATCCAGGAGACCCCTCAGGCAACAGTTCTATGATGTATTTCTCCATTATATAACATGGGTCACCATTTAATAATTTCCTCATCACTTTTCAGTGTCTTATGTTCCTTGCTTTCAGTCATCAGGTCCCAAAGCCAGTGCCACATATTTAGATTTTTGTCATGGTAGACCTTACTTTTTGTGCCATTTTCTGTATTGGCCACGATTGTGTAACAAAGCCCCACCAAAACATGGGGACTTAACACAGCAGTTGTATATTCTCATTAATGTATCTGCTGGTTAGCTAGGGGTTAGCCAGTTTAGTCCACATTGTAAACTGTAGATGAGTAAAGGTATATTTCATATGATTCTCATGGCAATGAAAGAAGCATTGGAGGGCAATCCAGATTGTATAAGCATGTTTTAAGCTTCTGCTTGGCCAAAGCAAGTCACAAAGCAAGCCTGAGTCAAGGTTGGGGAAGTATATTTCACCTCTAATGGGAGAAACTGCAGTGTTACACCAAAGAGCCTAAGTGTAGAGAGGATGAGCAAAACATAAATACAAAGCTATAGTAATCAAACAGCATACAGACACATAAACCAGTGGAGTAGAAAGTCCAGAAATAAACTAGTATGTTTGTATTGAAGTGATCTTTGACAAGGGTGCCAGGACTACTCAGTGGGGAAGAGGTAGTCTCTTCAACAAATGTTGTTGGGAAAACTTATTATCCACATGTAAAAGAATAAAGTTGGCTTTTATCTTCCATTATTTACAAAAATTAACTCAAAATAGATTAAAAACCTAAACGTAAGACCTAAAATAATATATCTTCTAGAAGAAAACATAGGGAGAAAGCTTTAGACATTAGATTTGGCAATGATTTCTTGGTTATGACACCAAAAGCATAGGTAGCAAAAGCAAAAATAAACAAATTGAGCTTTATCAAACTTAAATATCTTTGTGTGTCAATAGGGAAAAGGCAGTTTATGGCATGGGAGAAAATGTTTGCAAATTATATATCTGATAAGGCGTTAATATCTATAGCATGTGTAAAGAACTACAACTCAACAACAAAAAGTCAAGTAACCCAATTTAAAATTGGGCAAAAGACTAGAAAAGATTTCTTCAAAGGTATAGGGATGGTCAGTTGCATATAAAAAGATGGTCAACATTACTAATCAGAGAAATGCAAGTCAAAACCACAATAAGATAGCACCTCACATCTGTTAGGATGGCTACTATCAAAAAAATGAAAACTAACAAGTATTAGTGGGGATAGAGAAATTGGAACCCTTGTTCACTGTTAATGGGATCATAAAATGGTACAGCCACTATGGAAAGATTTATGTAGGTTCCTCAAAAAGTTAAGAATAGAACTACCATATTATCCAGCAGTCCTACTTCTAAGAGAATTGAAAGGATCTTGTTTGTTTTCTTTTTTAGTTTTTATTTAAATTCTAGTTAGTTAACATATAGCATGATATTAGTTTCAGAAGTATAATTTAGTGACTCATCACATGTAACACCCAGTGCTTATCACAAGTGCTCTTCTTAATACCCATCACCCACTTAGCCCATCGCCCTGCCCAACTCCCCTGCAGCAACCTTCTCTATAGTTTGCTGTCTATAGTTAAGAGTCTATTTTATGGTTTGCCTCTCTACCCCCGCCCCCCCAATCTGTTTTGTTTTTTAAACTCCTCATGTGAGTGAAATCATATGGTATTTGTCTTTCCCTGACTGACTTATTAGCATAATATACTCTAGCTTCATCCACCTTGTTGCAAAGGGAAAGATTTCATTCAGTTTTGTGGCTGAGTAGTATATTCCATTGTATAGGTACACTACAACTTCTTTATCCATTCATAGTTCATGGATTTTGGGCTCTTTCCATAATTGGCTATTGTTGATAATGCTGCCGTAAACACCAGGATACTTGTATCCCTTTGTATCAGTTTTTGTATTTTTGTATCCTTTGGGTGAATACCTAGGAGTGTAATTGCTGGGTAGTTCTTTTTTTAACTTTTTGAGGAACCTCCATGCTGTTTTCCAGAGTGGCTGCACCAGTTTGCATTCCTACCAACAGTGTCAGAAGCTTCCCCTTTCTCCACATCCTCACTAGCACCTGTTGTTTCCTGTGTTGTTAATTTTAGCCATTCTGACTAATGTGAGGTGGCATCTCATTGTAGTTTTGTTTCCTGTTTCCCTGATGTTGAGTGATGTTGAGCATCTTTTCATGTGTCTGTTAGCCATCTAGATGTCTTCTTTGGAAAAGTTTCTTCATGTTTTGTGCCCATTGCTTAACTGGATTGTTTTTTGGGTGTTCAGTTTGATTAGTTCTTTATAGGTTTTGGATATTAACCCTTTCAGATAGATGACTTGCAAATATCTTCTCCCATTCCAAAGATTGCCGTTTAGTTTTGTTCGTTTCTTTCATTGTGCAAAATGTTTTTGTCTTGGGGTGCCTGAGTGGCTCAGTGGGTTAAGTGACCGACTCTTGATACTGCTCAGGTCATGATCTCAGGGTCCTGGGATTGAGCCCTGTGTTAGGCTCTGCACTCAGAAAGGAGTCTGCTGAAGTATTCTCTCCCTCCCTCTGCCCCAGCCACCTGCTCGTGCACTCTCTGTCTCTCTTCTCTGTCTCAAATGAATAAATCTTTAAAAAAAAGCCTTTAATCTTGGTAAAGTCCCAGTAGTTCATTTTTGCTTTTGTTTCCCTTCCCTCTGGAGATGCATCTAGTAAGAAGTTGCTACAGTTGATGTCAAAGTGGTTGCTGCCTGTGGTTCTCTAGGATTTTAATGGATCCTTATCTCACATTTAGGTCTTTCACCCATATTGGTTTTATTTTTGTGTATGGTGTAAGAAAATGGTCCAATTTCATTCTTATGCATGTGGCTGCCAAGTTTTCCAACACCCATTTGTTGAAGAGATTGTCTATTTTCCATTGGATTTTTTTTCCTGCTTCGTTGAAGATTAGTTGGCTATACAGTTACAGGTTCATTTCTGGGTTTTCTGTTCTGTTCCATTGATCTGCGCGTCTGTTTTTGTGCCGTACCATATTGTCTTAATTACTATGGGAAAGCAGGATCTTGAAGAGATTTGCATACCCATGTTCATAGCAGCACTATTCCCAATAGCTAAGAGGTGGAAGCAACCCAAATGTCCCTTGATGGATGAATGGTTAAGCAAGCTATGTTATGTACCTAGTGGATTTTTATTCACCTTTTAAAAGGAAAGAAATCCTTTCACATGCTACACCATGAATCAGCTTTGAGGACATAATGTTAAGTGAGAAAAGCCAGTCACAAAGACACGAACTGTATGACTCTACTTATGTGAGGTAGATCTAAAGTAGTCAGATTTATAGAAACAGAAAATACGAAGGTGATTGCCAGGGGCTGGGAGAAGTAGAAAGAAGGAATTGTTTAATTAATTTCAGATTTGCAAGATAAAAAAGTTCTGGTGATCTGTTTCAAAACTATGTGAATATACTTAACATTACTGAGCAGTGCACTTAAAAATTACTAAGATGGTAAATTTTATGTTGTGAGTTTTACCATGATTAAAGAAATGAGAAAGAAGGGGGTGAAGAATTGGAACCAATAACTCAATTTTCTACCAATATTAAAGTTATAGTTCTTTTTATCAAGGAATTTATAACTTGGCAGGGAGTTCAGTTAGTTAAATAATAGTGTTATGATAAATATTATGATAAGCATCGAATATTATGGGAGCACAGAGATAACATTTAAAGGAGTGTTGAAGTGGGGTGCCTGGGTGTCTCAGACAGTTAAGCATCCAACTTTTGGTTTTGGCTCAGGTCATGATCTCATGGGTCCTGCGATCAAGCCCCAGGAAGGGCTTCTCACTCAGTGGGGAGTCTGCTTGAAAGATTCTCTCTCCCTCTGCCCCTCCCCACACTCCTTTGTGCTCTCTCCCTTTCTCTAAAATAAATAAATCTTAAAAAAAAAATAAAGGAATGTTGAAGAATGCTTAAGAAGTAGGGAGGAATTTGTGGTAAACAAGGAGTTCTCGGTGGATTAAGTACCTCTGCCTGGAGAGGTAAGCAAGGATCAGATAAAGAGTCTGAAGTGCCATACTAAGGGTTTTTGTTGTTGTTGTTGTTGTTTTATTTCTTAGGGCATTGGGCAGCTATTGATTTTGAGCCTGCCAGTTACATGATCAGAATTAATTTTTAGAAAGACGGCTGGCAGCAGTGAAAAGTGAGAGGATAAATTTAAAGATTTTAATAGTTATTCAGAGCTTAAAAAGACAGCTGATGAATCATGGATATTTAAGAACTAGAATCAGTAGGCATTGGTGATGGGTTAGTTGACTAGGGAATTTAGGAAAAAGGAGTTGAGGATGATTCACTTTTCTGGTTTTGGACAACTATATAGATACAGACTTGGTAAGAAAAGGAATGTTTGATTAGAAATAAGTTGCTTGGATACAGACTTAACCTACAGTAGTATTTAGTGTGTACCTACTATGTGTCAAGACCTATTCTAAAAGCTGTGGATTCAGTCAGGCTTGAACAAAGAAGACAGATTCTCCTCCAATAGAGCTTACATTATGAGGCAACTCAAGGAAAAAAGTGTATTAAAATTTTAGATTGTGATTATTTAGCCAAATGAAACCTATCCTAGAATAGGAATTAAAGAACAATTTAAAGTAGGGTGATTGGTGAAAACTGCACCTACAAGGTATCTGAACAAAAAACCTAATGAAGGTGAATATAGATACGTGGAGTGTTTCAGATTGAATGACAGTAGGTATAAAGGCCTGGTGTGTTTAAGAAACTGAAGAAAGGCCAGTTGAAAAGGAAAGTATTAAAGGAAGACTTACTAAGTAATAGATGAGCTTGGAGAAGAAATAGGTATCTGGGGCAGGCTGATGTGATGTACCATGAGACATAAGGATAACTTTTATATTGTTACTCAAATTTGATTCTTTTCCACTTAGGAATTAAAGTTTATTATCATTTTCTAGGTCTTGTTGAGACATTCTCATAGATCCAGTACCTGGTTTTTAAATAGCACTAAACATAACAGTAATTAAATGTGTATTTAGTGTAGTGCCATGTACTTAGCCATAAGATACTTGTTGAATAAAGGAGTAGTACTTGCTTTCACTTGGAGGCTTAGTATATAGTGCATTTAGATTTGAATATAATACTAAATTTAATGCAGAGTTCTTTTGAATGTGTGTACATGTTTTGCTTTAAGCATTTGGAGTTAGGTTTGTGTTTGGTACTTTTTTCCCCCCTTGTTTTACAGTATGGGTGCCTTACCACTGCTGGAAACCATTAGCATTAATGCTACTAATGGGCATTAGCAATGGTCTGCTTTTTGATGGACAGGTCTCAAAGTTACTAGTTAAGTCTCTTGGTGAGAGACTTATTTTAGATTTTACTCTTACACCAAAGCAGATGTCTGTAGGCTTTGTAATTACTCAACCAATAGCTGTTCCAATAGGATTGGTCTTTCAGTCAGATGAGCAACATGCTTAATGTATTTAATAAATAATTAAAATAATTTTGTTTCCTATTCCAAAACGATTTGGCTTTATCAGTTATGCTTCAGTAAGCCTGGCAGGAAAAAGTCTATTGGCTAAATGCAGTGTGGTGTCTTGGATTGGGTCCTGAAACAGAAAAATGGTTAAGTGGAAAATCTAGTGAAATCCAAATAAGGACTGCAATTAATGTACCAATGTTAATTACTTGTTTAACAGATGTAGCATGGTTATGTAAGATGTTTAACTTCAGGGGAAACTGGGTAAAGGATATATGGGAACTCTCTATGATACCTTTGCAACTTGGTAAATTTAAAGTTATTCCAAAAATAAGTTTATTTTTTTAAAGAAAAGGCAACAAAAGCTGCTGGGGTGAGGGAAGATATGGTAATCATTGATTAAATAATTCATAATTTTTATAGAAGGTGATGTATTTATTTATTTGGGAGGGAGAAGCAGACTTCGTACTGATCGGAGAGCGCCATGCAGGGCTGAGATCATGACCTGAGCTGAAGGCAGATGCTTAACCAAGACTGAGCCACCCAGGCACCCTAAGATTTCATAATTTTTAAAAATTTAAAAATAATATGCTTTAAGCAGTATAGAACATTACACATTTCAAAAACCTAAAGATTCCTGCTTAATTACTTTAGTCCCATTCTGTAGAAGTAACCAGGTTTAGTTTTCTTTTTGTTTTAACTTTTTTGCTTACTACTTCTAGTGGTTATTGCTATAATTACAGAGGTGCTTATACCTCTAGACCTTGATCTGTCAACTTAGACAGTATCTACTGATTCTTTACCATGAAAGATAAGATTTGCTTTATTAGTTATAGTATTGTCAGTTTTTCTGTTGGTTATCTTTTTAATTTGAGTGATATGCTTAAATTTCAGTTTCTTGGTATTTCTATCAACTTTAGACAAACTATTGGCTCCCTGATAATATATACAATGAAGAGATTTTCAGCTCTGCAGTTCTCTTCACTTCTGACTTTTTATTTTCCCATTTTTGTTAGCTATAGTATTACTTTAACTGTATTTTATGCCCTTGACTTGTACAGAAATAATTAAAGAGGGCTTATAGATAGATAAAACAGGGTTTTAGTTTATTAATGGTTATATTTTAAATAACTGGTTCTTTAAGACATTTTTTTTTTAAGATTTTATTTATTTGACACAGAGCATGCACGCGCACGGGTGCATGCACAGGCAGAGAGGGGGCAAGCAGAAGGAGAGGGAGAAGCAGACTCCTCGTTGAGCAAGGAGCCTGATGTGGGGCTCAGGACCTAGGGATCATGACCCAAGCCAAAGGCAGATGCTTAACTGACTGAGCCACCCAGGTGCCCCAGGACAAATTCTTAAGATAAGTGTGTGGAGAAGAAATAAGTGGATTCTTAGTGTACTATCTTCTCTTCTGGGCCATTTGACCTTTCTGTATTTTATTCTAAGGATCCTTGTGCTTTCCTCTTGGGAACTTTTATTTTCCCAGCCATACCTAAATTTCGTAAGATGTTCTACTTTGCATATAGCTTCGATTCTAGAATGCCTTCAATTTTAAGATCCATCATTGCTTTTAAAATAACTTACGATTAGGAGTCAGAGGAGGACAGTACATTAAATGCTTGACTAAATCTTTAAAAAAAAAAAAAAGGGGTGCCTGGGTGGCTCAGTGGGTTAAAGCCTCTGCTTTTGGCTCAGGTCATGATCTCAGCGTCCTGGGATCGAGGCCCACATTGGGCTCTCTGCTCAGCAGGGAGCCTGCTTCCTCCTCTCCCTGTCTCTCTGACTGCCTGCCTGCCTACTTGTAATCTCTCTCTCTGTGTCAAATAAAATAAATAAAATCTTAAAAAAAAATGCTTGACTGATTGAATGTAGTAGCCCAATTTCAGAAATAATAAAATGAGAAAATATAGTGGTTGTATTTAATTTCTTAATTATAAGGGGAAATAAACATAAATATTAGGTCATCCTTAATTGGATTGCATACCTAGATTTTTTATGTATTTTGGTAGTTATATTACAAGGGAATGTGTGGGTGTACCTAACTGGTTTACTGGTTCCTCTGTTTGCAACTTTTTCTACTATAAACCGTGCTGTGAAGAACTTTTTATTTTTTATTTTTTTAAATTTTTTTAAAGATTTTATTTATTCATTTGACACAGAGAGAGATTACAAGTAGGCAGAGAGGCAGTCAGAGAGAGAGGAGGAAGCAGGCTCCCCGCTGAGCAGAGAGCCCGATGTGGGCCTCGATCCCAGGACCCAGAGAGATCACAAGTAGGCTGAGAGGCAGGCAGAGAGAGAGAGAAGAGGAAGCAGGCTCCCCACTGAGCAGGGAGCCCGATGCGGGCCTCGATCCCAGGATCCTGAGATCATGACCTGAGCTGAAGGCAGAGGCTTTAACCCACTGAGCCACCCAGGTGCCCATGAAGAACATTTCTGAAAACCAAATCTTTCGATCCCAGGATCCTGAGATCATGACCTGAGCTGAAGGCAGAGGCTTTAACCCACTGAGCCACCCAGGTGCCCATGAAGAACATTTCTGAAAACCAAATCTTTACTTACTTCTGTGATTTTTTTTTCCCCCTTTCAGATGATGAAGTAGAATTTCTGGGTTATCTCTGATATGAGGAATTTGAGAGGCAGGGCGGAGGGTCATGGGGGTTAGAGAGGGAAAAAAATGAAACAAGATGGGACCAGGGAGGGAGGCAAACCATAAGAGACTCTTAATCGCAGGAAACAAACTGAGGGTTGCTGGGGGATTGAGGGGAGGGATAGGGTGGCTGGGTTATGGACATTGGGGAGGGTATGTGCTATGGTGAGTGCTGTGAATTGTGTAAGACTGATGATTCACAGACCTGTACCCCTGAAGCAAATAATACATTATATGTTAATTAAAAAAATTTTCTGGGTTAAAGAGAAACATGCATTTTTGTAGTATAACATCTTAATAAAAGCAAGTTGACTTATATTTTGCTACTAATCATCACTAAAATAGAATTTTTTCTTCTTTATTAGTGAACACTTGTCCTGCTCTTTCACCTTTTTCTTGCATGGAGATAGCAATGTTTGTACCAGTGTGGAAATTAACCAACATCAGCCGGTATACCTTCTTAGTGAAGAGCATATCACCCTTGCTCAACAGTCTAATAGCCCATTTCAAGGTAGATTATTTTACTGGCTTAGATATTTGATCTCTTATTGTTTCAAGAAAACTCTTATTGCACTTGGTAATTTAAAGTTTTGATATTAATGAGATTTCCTGTGATCTTTAGCCTAGTGATTATTCTGATGTAGTTTATTTTTTCTTCCCTGTTCGAGTTTTAAATCAATGAAATAAGCTTTTTAATACAAATACTATTTTTAAAAATTCTTGTACATGAACGATAGCATATTTTAAAGTGTTCTTTTAAATAGCACTTAGCAGATATATATGTTTATGTTTTCAAGGTCATTGTTTGTGTTCAGTCACGTAAGCCATTTTTAAGGTTGGTACACAGGGACTTTGATATTTATTCAAGATTGCTGATTTGCTTTTAAAGACAGTGTGTTCTTGTTTTAATTCTAACCCTAATATTTGCTTTTTAAAAATTTACATGGCAGTACATAATAAAAGTACTTAGATTTATAGACACATACACACACAAACACAGTTTTTCCTTAAATTGCTTTTCCTTACTGGAAATCAAGAGAAGTTGAAGAATATACTTATCACCCCAACTCATGTTGAAATTCTAACCATGTGAGATAATTTTGGGTGGACAAAATTTTAAGATTTTATAATAAATTAAGTATTGTGCCTTCACAATAATGAAGTATAATAAAATTTTCTCTAAAATGACTGTTACATGAGTTTCCTCTTATTTTTTAGATTGCATAATTACTTGTCAGACTGTTCAATGTGATCTTACCTGGTGTACTAGTCTTTAGTTACTTACTTGATGTCTCTTTTGGGTTTCTAGTAATCTTAAGCCCATTTGGACTAAATGGCACTCTCACAGGTCAAGCATTCAAGATGTCTGATTCAGCTACCAAAAAACTGATTGGTGAATGGAAACAATTCTATCCTATCTCATCTTGCTTAAAGGAGATGTCTGAAGAAAAACAGGAAGATATGGATTGGGAAGATGATTCTTTAGCTGCAGTAGAAGTTCTTGTTGGTATGGATTCTGAGTATTAGTTTTAAGGGGAAAATATGTGACTATGTATTAGTTAGGTTTTGTTGAATAATAATTCCAGTACCTTAGTCACTTTCAGCATTAAACATTTATTTGTTTTCTCCTCACATTACATAAGGGCTGCAGATTGCTTGTGGTTTGGCTCCTTGTATCTTGTCATTCTACAACCTAGATTCAATGATTTCCCACTCTCTGGGACATGCTGTTCTTTTAAGACCAAAGGAATAATAAGTACTGAGTGCAACTGTGTAAGTGTACTTAAAACTTCTGCTAGGATATGATGTATGTTACATCTGCTCACACTCCATTAGACAGAACTAGTCACTTTGTTATGCCAAAGTCATTGGGGGCAAGGAAGTATATTCCACAGAGTGGTAAGCATGCTAAAGATGGGAAGAAGATATCTGTGAATGAGTAACATTTGGAAGCTGGAAAGTTGACAGCCTGTGTTGTATAGTATTTTAACATTGGTAAAACTTGCCTGTGATAATTTTTAAAAGATAGAAAATGCATGTAAGAGCTCATGGCTTTGATCTGCTCTGCCCAGGTCAGCTCTTTTCATATTGGCTCTTCTCTATGTGTCTTCTCATTCAGGGACCCAGATTAACAAGGTAAACTATATTTGGGACGTGCTCATCTTGAGGGAAAAGGACAGGAATAAGAGAGGCTACACTGATCTTGCAAGCACATTTAAAGCTCCTGTGGGGATTTGGTGTATATTACATGCAGGTCATACAGCCAAGCGTAACAATGGAGTAAATAGGTATACTCCATGTAGAGAGTTGGAGGAGGTGTGGGAAATGTATAATTGAGCAGATAATTAGGATTAGAATCTGCAGCAGTGTTTAATGGAATCATGTGGCAGTGCTGTATATATGAAGATTGCCTTATTCACTTTTTTTTAAATAAAAAGAATACCAGTATTAAATTTTAATAAATATATTACTACTAGGGTAGTTGTGACAAAATCAGAAACAAAACATAAACCTATATTATTAGGCTTTCATAAAAAGACCTATAAAGAAGAAAGCTGAAAATGGTCCTTAATTCTAGTGTCCAGATTACATTTGTTAAATTTAAAAAAAATTTAAAAAGTAATATACATTATGGTTTGTCAACTTTACAAATAAAGATTTTAAAGTAATACACTCTCATGGTTAGAATATCCAAAAATGAAAAGAGAAAGCTGCTTGCTTCTAAGTTTCTCACTGCAGGTAACCAGTAAAGGTATTAACAGCTTCTCATAGTTTCTTCCAAAAGACCATATGCCAAAAGGAGCATGTATTTATAAAAGTACATTAAATTTATTTTATTTAAAGAAATATAATTGTGTGTACTTTTCCATTACAGTACTTTTGAGTAAAACTAGTCCCACTGTAGTCACAGTGGTAGTTTATTTTCTTGTCCATTTTTTACTTTCAGCTGGTGTCCGAATGATCTATCCAGCATGCTTTGTTCTAGTCCCTCAGTCAGACATTCCTACTCCTAGCTCTGTGGGATCCTCTCACTGTTCAGCTTCTTGCTTGGGTGTCCACCAAGTGCCTGCTTCCACAAGAGATCCTGCTATGTCTTCAGTTACTCTTACACCACCTACATCTCCTGAGGAAGTCCAAACAGGTATTGTATTAATCTGTTTCATTAACACTAGTTATAAATCTGTTTTGAATATATCAGCACTTAAAAAAAAACCTTTTTGAAGTAACTTCAGACTTACTGAAGAGTTTCCATGTATAATATGAAGAATTCCCTCATCCAGATTTCCAAACTGTTAGCATTTGTTCCATCACCCTCTCTAGATGATTCATTATCTTTGGTCTTTTTCTGAACCATTTGAGAACAAGCTGCAGATACAGTGCCCCATTATACCCACTGATTCTGTATTTCCCAAATTTAAGAACACTCTCCTATATAACTACCATTTAATCCTCAAAGTCAGGAAGTCTGCGTTGATAGAACACTATCATCAAGTTTACATCCTCTGTTTGGATTTTTTGCTTTCTGTATTTTAAGAAAGTAACGTGCTTTTTGCCTCAGAATATATGGAGGCATACCAGATAACTATGGAATACATTGTGTAACAAATTAACGAGGAAAAAAAAAACCCCAAACCCAAATAATGTTACTTTAAATGTACTTTTATTCTCCTATAGCCTATTCTTTTTTGTTTGTTTTCAGTTGATCCTCAGTCTGCCCAGAAATGGGTCAAATTTTCTTCAGTATCTGATGGCTTCAACTCTGATAGTACTAGCCACCATGGTGGAAAAATCCCCAGAAAATTAGCAAATCATGTGGTGGATAGAGTTTGGCAAGAATGTAATATGAACAGAGCACAGAACAAGTATGTGTTTTTATTTTCAACTTTAAAATATTGCATGTTGGTAGTTATTTGCACATAGATACTTAAAGTATTAAGAGTCATTTGTATGACTTTAAAAATCTGATTTTTTGAACTTCAATTTTAATGCTTAATTCATGGTTATAGAAAACCTTATGATTTCTAAAGAATTTTATAATTTCAAATCTTAGGAGGAAATATTCAGCTTCATCAGGCAGTCTATCTGAAGAAGAGATACCTGATAAAGTAGCATCCTGGGATTTTGTTGAAGCCACACAAAGAACAAATTGCAGCTGTTTGAGGTAGTTTTGCTTTTTTTTCCCAGTTGATGTCTATTTACATGTGTGTGTGTGATAGCTTCTTATGCTGTTGAGTACTTAGGTCTCACTTTGAGCTAGCTTACCTAAGCACAGTGTATGAGGATTTTTTTTTCCAAAAGAAAATTTGAGGGGAAAAAAATTCAGTGACTTGGAGCTGATTATAGAAGTACATACAAATGTATGTCATAGTCTTTACACAGTTACCAGAGCTGAACTGTGAAGGCTTGGTTTTACAGCTAAATAAAAGAGAATTTTATATTGGAGTATAGTATATATAGTATCTATAAGGTAAGAGGCACACAAGTCTCTTGAGAAAAGAGTTCATAGATGGCACTGGCACTGTGCCTGAGAAATTTCTCCCGTAGGTTCTCATAAAAAAGGTACTATATGGATAACACTAGATGAAAATTTGTGCAATCCTTTTTTTTTTTAAAGAGATTTTATTTGTTTATTAGAGAGAGAGTGAGAGAGGGAACACAAGCAGGGGAGGTGGGAGAGGGAGAAGCAAGCTTCCTGTCAAGCTGGGAGTCCGATGTTGGGCTCGATCCCAGGACCCTGGGATAATGACCTGAGCTGAAAGCAGACCTTAATGACTGAGCCACACAGGTGCTCCTTGCAGTCCTTTTTATAGTAAATATGGTATTAGGTTTGGCACAGCAAGTTCTTCTAACATCCTTTTGGGCAAAGTCTAGGGAAATGTTGAAATAAGATTCAGAAAGTACGATTCCTCAAGGGATTGAAGCTGCACTGTAAAAATACAAACTATCTAGTAGACTGTATTGGTTAAAGACGAGTAGAAGAATGGATAAACTTGGAATTCTTTTGGCAATTGTATTTCTATATTGGAGATTTTGAGATTTGGTTATCAGAGGCATTCAGATTATATTGCTTAGAGTTTATTATTCTAAAACGAAAGGTAGATCATATGCTTTTGCAATCTTGTAAACAAATAATGGCACTGACATCCCTTATCAGAACTTGTGAGCTAATAGTTGGTTACTCTTTTGTCCCAGATGTGAGCCAAAGGAATGGAGTGCGTGTGTGTTAGGGTCACGGTTTTTCTGTTGTTTGTTTGTTTGACACAGAGAGAGGGAACACAAGCAGGGAGAGTAGGAGAGGGAGAAGCAGGCTTCCCATCCAGCAGGGAGCCCAACATGGGCCGCGATCCCAGGACTCTGGGATCATGACCTGAGCTAAAGGCAGATGTTTAATGACTAAGCCACCCAGGTGCCCAGATTTTTCTCGGTATTCGCTTCGTTTGAATGTAGTGACAAAGGGGCACCTGCGTGGCTCAGTGGGTTAAGCAGCTATCGTCGGCTCAGGTCATGATCCCAGAGTCTGGGATTGAGTCCCACATTGAGTTCCCTGCTCTGCTTGGGTGGGGAGAGGTCTGTTTCTCCCCCTGCCTCTGCCTCTACCCCTGCCTGTGTGCGCTCACTCTCTCGAATAAATAAAATCTTAAAAAGAAAAAAAAAAAGAATACAGTGACAGACTCTCAAGTGTTCTGGTTGGTTTTTGCATAGGTTAAATGTACTTACATAGATTCTTTTCATTAGAGACTGTATAATTTTTTAAAGTCTGACAACTGTGTTAAAAACTTGTCTATCGCTGATAGATTGGAGTAAAAATATGGATAGATTAGCTCTTGTTTAATAGTTTAAAAGAGTTAAACACCATAGCCATTTGGACAGAGGGGACCCAAACCTTCAAACCTACTCTTCAAATGTAGAGCTCCATGACGTTATTTGTCTGAGACCAGAGATCAGCAGCTATGATCCATTGGCCAAATTTGGCTCACTGCCTGTTTTCATATGGCCTGTGAGCTGAAAATGACTTACATTTTTAAATAGTTGGAAAAAAAGAATATTTTGCGACATGTGAAACTTACATGAAATTCAAATTTTAATGTCCATCAAGATTTATTGGAACAGAGTCACATCTGTTCATTTACATGTCAACTTTGGCTGCTTTCAGAGTTGAGTAGTTGTGACACCGACTATATGGCCTCCAGAGCCCAAAATATTTACCATCTGGTCCTTTACAGAAAAAGTTTACCAGCTGCTAGTCTAAGATCAGTAGAATGCTTAAATAAAATTAGGCTTTTCTTTCCATATATTGGCATTTTTATCAAGCAGCTCTTCTTTGTTAGTTACCTACCTAGATTTTTGCTTTATTCCTTTTGAAAGATGTGAGTTTTAAGTATATTTGTTTAAAATGGTTTTATTTATTTATTTTTAAGATTTTATTAGAGCATGAGCACGGGGAGCGGCAGGGAGGAGGGGGAAGAAAGCTCCCCACTGAGCAGGGAGCCCAGTGGGGGGCTCGATCCCAGGACCTTGGGATCATGACCTGAGCCAAAGACAGATACTTAACTGACTGAGCCAATCAGGCACCCCTAAAATAGTTTTAGAGGAAGACCCTCAAAATGCATATTGGTAAACATAAGTTTAAATTCTTGGTTTCTAAGCTGAACTTTTATTTTTCAAAACTTACTGTGTCTCATATTTCCAGAAATCCCTCCCAGGTGTAGAGAGATTTGATATAATGAAATTTTGTATAATCTATACATGTGACTTACTTTGGTATATTTGCTTCTCGAGAAAATACAGTGTTTCTGATCATTTACTTTTTTTTTCCCTGTTACTGCATTTTGTACTTCTAATTCCTCCTCCACTTCCCTCAAATCAGGTTCTCTTAATTCTTAAATAAGGCTTAAAATAGATGTTGAGCCACTATGTGTATCATCTGCTGCCATGGAATATAGGAAGTAGGGCACACATTTGATAACTTGATTGTGCTAGTCAGCCAGTTTGCTGTCAGATCTATCCCTGCCTTTTCCTTGTTCTGTTCTATATTGCAGGGGATTACATTTCCTAGGCTCCTTTGCTTTCTACATGTGTTTGTTCCCCCCCCACTCTATTGAGATATAATTGATAAATAACATCGTGTGAGTTTAAAATGATGATGTAATTTTTAAGAGTGTAAATGAGTAATGAGACCAAAAGTTAAGATTAGTCAAGTTATGCAAGGCAGTAAGGAGAGATAGTATCTCCAATAATCTGAGGTAACTATAAGGTTATATTCCAAGTATATAAGGGATGTGAAAAGTACACAGCCATAGATTCATTTACCGTTCTGTAAGGATAAGAAACTATTAATTTGGGACATATACTAATAGCATTAACTAAAACTTACATCATCACAACATGATGATTAGACCCACTTGCTTTCTGGATTTGGCAATGAGAGGTACTAACAGAAGATTGGTTGATGAGATGAGGAGAGAAGCCAGTGTATTTCTCCACCCCTTTTTTGAGCCAACTCCAGCATCAGTTCTCTGTCCTATTAATGGCCCCTTCTTCCGTGGTCCAGTTTACCACTGAACACATCCCACTATGGTTCCAAGATCATCCCAAGCTTCTTTGATCTGGTGATTCTATTTCATCTTACTACCCTTTTAGTTCAAGAAGTCACAGAAGCTCTCTGCTGTTGGTAGTCTATGAGTTGCCTCACTTTCCTCTGTTTTTTTTGTAACGGATTCTCTGTAGTGGATTTCCTCTACGTGAGACACAGGACTGCACCCTGACTGATATGTTGATTTCTCTTAGAAATCAATTTGAAAAAAATTGCATAGTTATATAAGCAATTTGCATGAGTATGTAATGTATGATTCGAAGATTTAAATTATACAAATAGAGCTGAAGTTACCCTTGACCACTCTCAGTCTCTTTTTAAATGCTACTACCTTTCTGTAGAATTGACTACTGGCCAGTTAGGTATTATCTTTCCATAGTTTTTCTGTAATTTTGTGTATGTGTTTTTTCTCTCAACACAGAAATATGATACGGATGTATTTGACAGCTTATTTTTTTCATTTATTGTGCCTCAGATCTTTCCATTCTAATTACTTGTAGACCTGCCATACTATTTTTAACAATTGCTTGTTATTCCACTGAATGAAGTACCATAGTGTATGTAATCATTCTGGGTTTGATGGACAAATGGGTTGTTTCCCAAAGTTTTTGTGTTTACTTTAAAAAAATAATAATATTACTTCTAGGACTATCAATTATTTATTAGCTTTTTTTGAACACTTACTAGGCTCAGATACAGTAGTGAATACGGCTCCTACTATTATGAAGCCTGTACACTAAGGGAGTAGATAATTATTTAAAAAAAGAATCTGCCTTCGGCTCAGGTCATGATCTCAGGGTCCTGGGATCGAGGCCCGCATCGGGCTCTCTGCTTGGCAGGGAGCCTGCTTCCTCCTCTCTCTCTGCCTGTTTCTCTGCCTACTTGTGATCTCTCTCTCTGTGTGTCAAATAAATAAATAAAATCTTTAAAAAAAATTTTTAGCTTTTTAGATATTACAAGTGATGAGTGCTAAGAAGGAAAAAAATTAGGTGGGTGATGTGATACAGAGTTGTGGGAGAGGGGGCTATTAAAAAATTATGAATTAAAAAAGATCCTACCAACTTTACTCCTACTTTTTATATAAGAAGTGCTGGTTTTTCTTGTGCTTTCACTGATCTGAGAACAGTCCTTAAAATTAATTTTTTGCTAGTACAGTAAATGAAAAGCATAAAATTGTTTTAATTGGCTTTTTTCAGTTATCAGATTAAACACTGTATATTTATTGAAATTAAGCTTTGGTGTGATAGAGTGTTCTTAAGAAAATTAGCACTTAGCAAGCTATATAATTAGAAAGTGATACAGTAAGTTTCAAATGTTAACACTAAAATATTAGGAACTTTATCAGTAGGAAAACAAATCTAAAGGGATCATTCTCTGGATTTTGCTTTCAGAACATAACTTCTTTTTTAGGACAATTCCCCAAATTAGTTGAGTTCTTTTATGAAATTCAGTTGCTTTTGCAAAGGAGACTAGCTTTTTTTTTTTTTTTTTAAGATTTATTTATTTTTAGAGAGGGAGAGAGAGAAGAGTGGAAAAGGTAACGCCTGACACGGGGCTTGATCTCAGGACCCTAAGATCAAGACCTAAGCTGAAACCAAGAGTTGGATGCTCAATCAACTGAGCCACCCAGGTGCCTCTAAAGGAGATTAGCTTTAAGGAAAATGTTCATACTGTGGATTGTGTAAGACTGATGAATCACAGACCTGTACCCCTGAAACAAATAATATATGTTAATAATAATAAAAAAAGGAAGGTGTCCATATAGAAGAAAGGGGCTTTGATTTAACGTTACCAACATTTTAGAGAGCCACTGCTATTAGTGTATGTCCCACATTAATAGTTTCTTACCCTTATAAATGAATCTATGACTGTGTACTTTTCACATCCCGTATATACTTGGAATATAACCTGATAGTTCCCCTCAGATTATTGGAGATACTGTCTCTCCTTAGTGCCTTGCACAACTTGACTAATTTTAACTTTTGGTCTCATTACTCATTTACACTCTTAAAAATTATTGGGGATCCCAAAGTGCTTTTTATTTTTGTGCGTTACATCTATTTATATTTATTTTAGTGAAATTTTACTGATTTCTTTTAATTTTTTTTTAAAGATGTTATGTATTAGAGAGAACAAGTAGGGGAAGCAGCAGGGAGTGGGAGAACCAGGTTCATTACTGAGTAGGAAGCCCGATGCGGGACTCTGTCCCAGGACCGTGGGATCATGATCTGAGCCCAAGGGAAACGCTTAACTGACTGAGCCACCCAGGTGCCCCATATTTTAGTGAAATTTTAAAATTCTATTTAATTTATTTAAAAAACCCCAACCCAGTACACATTAACATGAATAAAATACTTACATAGAAATCAATTGTATTTTCCAAAGCAAACAAAAACTAGAAGAGTGGCATTGTTTTGTACAGCTTTGCAAATCTCTTCAATGTTGAACTTAATAGAAGATACCTGGATTCTCATCTGCTTGTGCAATCAGTCTTTTGTGTGTATTGTCTTAGTTGAAGTATGTGAAGAAATCCAGTGTCACATAGCTATGCAGTTGGAAAAGGGGAAGAGTTTATTTTAATAGCTTTTTCAGGTAATTGTGGATATGCTTTGATACTACACCAAAATTTGACAAGTGGTAGTTTCTTAAAGATTAGTTTTAATGTGTAACCTGAAGCTGTATTATTCAAATTCTTGTACTCCATAATAACTAGATGGATCTTTTACTTATGCATGATTTTGTAGCTTGTCATCCATCATTTTGAAAATATGAAGTCACTGCATTATGTGGATTCTTGAATGTTAAGCACATTTGTTGTATGGTATAAAAAATTTGCAGTTGTTAGTATCACCAGTGATCTCATTAGAAAAATCTTTTTTAATATTGGGAAGTTGTGAAGCTTATTGTCACAGATAAAATTTTCCAAATTCTGATTTCTTGCTTAAAATCTCACATTTAGGGCTCCTGGGTGGCTCAGTGGGTTAAAGCCTCTGCCTTCAGCTCAGGTCATGATCTCAGGGTCCTGGGATCGAGTTCCGCATTGGGCTCTCTGCTCAGCAGGGAGCCTGCTTCCTCCTCTCTCTCTCTGCCTACTTGTCATCTCTCTCTGTGCGTTAAATAAATAAAATCTTTAAAAAAAAAAAGCTCACATTTAATTATTTGTTCTTCCTTAAAATGGCAAATTCATTTTGTTCATTTTTGAGACCCAAATAACCAAGTCTGCCAGATAACTAAATCTAGGTAACTAAGGTTTATCGGTTAATTACTGTTTTTTTTAAATGAAAATAGTGTTCCATAAAAAAATGGGTAGTTTATCTTGCAACTCAATTATACAAGGACTTTCCCTAAATCAGCCATTGTTTTTAATATGTAGCAGAAATGCTTTATGTGTATTTCCTTTTTTTTTTTAATGAGTTTTTTTTTTAAGTAAACTCTTACACCTAAGGTGGGGCTTGAACTAATGACTTTGACATCTAGAGTCACATGCTCTACCGACTGAGCCAGCTACGTGCCTCTCCTATTACTTTACATTGAATATGAAAAGCTTTGTATGCAAAGATTGCATTTAATAAAAATTACTCATTTTTACTATCTTTTGAAGGACATTCTTAAGTGAAACTGGCTTTTAAAAAAATTGAGTGTATGGTGGTAAAGAACACAGTGCTACTACTAATAGTACACACTAATAGTACTACTAATTAGTACTGCTACTAATAGTACTAATAGTACTGTCTTGATTCATGTTTGGTTGCCAACAATTTTACTGTCCCTTGCTTTTGTACCATCATTGTAAATAACATAATGAAAAAGGCAAATAATGTCTTGATGCTATTATGATAATGTTTTGAACCCCATACAACCCCTGAAAGAGTCCATGAACCATATTTTGAGGACTTCTGTAGCAGACACTGAATTATCTGAATAACTAATAAATGAATAAAAACTGTTATATCGGGCACCTGGGTGGCTCAGTGGGTTAAAGCCTCTGCCTTCAGCTCAGGTCATGATCTCAGGGTCCTGGGATTGAGGCCCGCATCGAGCTCCCTGCTCGGCAGGGAACCTGCTTCCTCCTCTCTCTGCCTGCCTCTCGCCTACTCGTGATCTCTCTCTCTCTCTCTCTCTCTCTCTCTGTCAAATAAATAAAATCTTAAAAAAAAAAAACCCAAAAAACTGTTATATCTACTTACCTCCTGCCTTCTCTTTTTTTTTTCCTTTTTTCCTTTGCTTTCCTTCCCCTTTCCTGCTGTTATTGTTGACTCTTGTCCTTTTTTTCTTTTCTTTAGCTGTCTTAGAAGTTTAGAAGTTAGATACTCTATTTTAATTCTTCTGTAAGTTGAATCGGATATTTATTGCATTTGTTTTCTGTCAAATCGCAAGTTAGTCTTTATATCCGTTTTCTTTATGGAACAGACAAGGACCTTTGGACATATTAATCTTGCTCCAGTTATTTTCTGTGTTGTTGTTTTTTGCATTTTAGTTCTGCCTTGTTCTGTTGTGAAAAATTTCAGACATGCAGAAAAGTAAGAAAATTGGATTGCGCACTCTACATAGCAGCTGTCCGTATTTACTTACTACATTTGCTTCATTTAGCTCTCTTCTCCTATTGAAGATTTGTAAAAATTTTAACATTTTATTGAACTTGATTCATATTAAATGGTCATTTTGACATATCAGTACAGTATAAAATTTTGAGATACCTGGCATCCTTTTTTTCATGTCTTCAAGAACTGGTTTACATTTTATACTTGTATAGCACATCTCAATTTGAACTCGATACATTTTGAGTTTCTAATAGTCACATATGATTGTGGATATCATTGTTTGACAGCAGAAATAGACTGGAAGATATAGAAAAGGGAAGTTTCCATTTAGCATAAATTGTTTTTTAACAGAGTTCCTGGTTTGCTGTCTGGGACTCTGGATCTTGGGGTTGTGAGTTTGAGCCCCACACTGGGGATAGATAAATAAAAATTTTTTTAATGATTTTTTAACAACTGGAACTATTTAACAATGGGATGCATTTCCTTTTACGGTAATGTGGGCCTTGTCATTGAAAGTATTCAAGGACAGGATGATCAGAGAAGGGATTATCCTACATTGGAATAAACTACTGCTTGTTTTTTAATGACCAGTTTTTTTATTAAGAGGTTTTTAAATGCTAAATTTGAATAATTTAAATAATGCACATGAAATAAAATTAAAAACTGAGCCACCTCTCCTATATATGTATGCAGATTTGCCTGCTTTCTTTCATACAAATGGCATCATGCTATGTATACTGTTCTACAACTTGCTTATTTTGATAAACAGTAATCATGGTTATTTTTCTATGTTAGCACATATAGACCCCACTCTGTTTCTTTTAAGTTTATTCTCCATAATACTATGAAGATACAGTGCTTTATTTGGACATTCCCCTATGCTGTACTCTTGCTGAAGATTTTTTTTAGAGATTTTATTTATTTGAGAGAGCGAGAGACAGAGCATGAGCGGGAGGGCGGGGCAGAAGGAGAGGGAGAAGCAGACTCCCCGCTGAGCAGGGAGCCCCACGTGGGACTCATCTGAGTACTCTGAGATCATGACCTGAGCTGAAGGCAGGTGCTTAACTGACTGAGCCACCCAGGCACACCTTGCCAAAATTTTTAAAGCAAATCTTAAGTATCATTTCACTGCTTCAGTATACAACTCTAATATTTTAATTTATTATTTATTAATATTTTATTATTTTCTTACATAATTCCATTATCACACCTAATAAAAAGGATAGTATTTTCTTAATATCATCTCATACCCTGTACATATTTGTCTCAGAAATGTCTTTTCGTAGTTGGTTTGTTTGACAAAGATCTGGACAGGGAGTATACATTTGGTAAGTCTTCTAGGTCTCTCTTGTAATCCTCTACCCCATTTTTATGCCATTAACTTGGTTGAGGAAGCTATGTCAGTTATCCTGTGGAATGTTCCACATTCTGGATTTCTCAATTTGTCATATATTGTAACTTGTTCTTTTTGTGTCATTTAATTTCTTCCTTTATCCCTTGCATTTCTGTAAATGGAAGTTAGTTCTAGAGCTGTGCTGTCTAGTTCTAGCTATGTTAGTAATTATTAGTGGCTATTTAAAGTATTTAGATTTAAATACACTTAAAAATTCATTTTCCAAGTTGAACTAGCCACATATCAGGTTCTCAATAGCCACTTACAGAACATTTCTGTCATTACAGAAAGTTTTGTTGGACAGTGTTGATCTAGATGCTTAATGCATTCATGTTCAATTTTTAAAATTTTATTTTATTTTATTTTTGAGAGAGCGAGCACACACGTGAGCCGTGGGTGGGGGAAAGGGGGGGGGAGAATCTTTTGTGGGCTGCACGCCTGGCACACAGAGCCTGACACCGGGCTTAGTCTCAGGACCCTGAGATCTCGACCTGAGCTGAAATCAAGAGTCAGGTGCTCAACCAACTGAGCCACCAAGGCGCACCCCTCAGGTTCAGTATTTTTGACGAGCATACTTCATAAGTGGTGCTGTGTTGTTTTGTATTGTGTCACATCAGAAGACAGATGTCTGGTTGTTCACTTTTAATAATTGGTTGAGATTGAGGAGGTGATAATCAGCTTTGACCCCTCATTGTAAAGTTTACCATGTTTACTATGAATAAAGACAGATTTTCTTTGAAATCTCTAATCTCTTTTTCTTATTACATTGGCTAAAACTTTTTTTTTTTAATTTTTATTTCTTTATTTGCGAAAGAGAGGGAATGAAAGCGTGAGAACATGAGGTGGGGAGGGTCAGAGGGAGAAGCAGACTCCCTGCTGAGCAGGGAGCCAGGATCACGACCTGAGCCTAAGGCAGTCACATAACCAGCTGAGCCACCCCAGGTGTCCCTGGCCAAAACTTTCAATACAGTTATTGAATAGAAATGTTGAGTTAATATTTTTGCTTTGTTCCCAGTTGTGGGGATAAATTTTTCAGTCTTTTATCATTAAGTATGATATTAGTTGTTTCTTAGAGCTGTCCTTTATCAGATTAAGTTTTAGTCTGCATTTGGAATCTTTTTAAAATATGTTGAATTTTGCCATATTTTTTCTGTACTTACGGTGATAACTATATTGTTTTCCCTTTTATTCTGTTAATGTGATAAATAATTTCTATTGAATGTTGTACCTTATATTCCTGGGACAGCTGTCATTTGGTCATGATGTATTATCCTTTTATATATTAGTGGATTGCTAATATTTTGTTAATGATTTACATCTATATTCTTGAGGGATATTGTTCTGTGATTTCCTTTTTTTTATAATGTCTTTGATTTTTGTTATCAGGTTAATGGACGATTTTTTGTGTCTTTTGACATAATCCCAGTTTTCTTTAATAACTTTCATGCTTTTTTCCCCCGCGCGTATGTCCTAGACTCTGTACAGAATGATGGTCAGCATGTTCCCTGAATAGAGAGGGTTCTTCAAAAAAGTGCCTACAATTGCTTTTTCATACTGTTTTTGCTTATCTCTGATATAACAAAACAAAACCTAATGAATAGGTTTTTACTTCATATTCCTCCACATTTTTTGCCTAGTTTCTTAGTTTAAGAAAATGTTACATCACTGTCAGTTGAGTTTGGAAATCTCAAGGTGCATAGTATTTTTACTACACTAAAAGAAATCTTAAACTCTGAACAGAATTACTAGGTTTTTAGGTATATAGTTTTAAGTTTTTTAGTTTCAGAATTGTTTCACATTATGATGAAAATAATTCTTTTAGTCATTTTCTTTTCTAGTTAGCTGATTCTTTCTGTAGTGGTAAGACTTGAGAGAAGGAAGGTAGATGCTGTGTGGGATCCATCAGGCAGTTGCAGTACTATCCAGGATGATTTAACTTCATTTCTGTAGAGTAAGTTTTTTGGCTGGTTGCTATAGGATTGTAGATGATGTTTGAGTTCAGCCAAGCCAATGATTTATAACAGTTATTCTGAAGTATCAGGTACATTCATGAATGAATGAGTTTCAGATCTTTCTATACTTTTTTATCTTAAAATGACTAGAATTTTATCTCTGTGTATTCAGATACTAAAATATTTACGCTCTGTGAGACACCTGGGTAGTTCAGTTGGTTAAGCATCTGCCTTCTGCTTAGGTCATAATCCCAGGGTCCTGGGATCAAGCCCTGCATTGGGCTCCCTGCTCAGTGGGAAGCTTGCTTCCCACTGCCTGCCTCTCCCCCTGCTTGTGTTTTCTCGCTCTTTCTGACAAATAAATAAAATCTTTAAATAAAATATATAGGTTATGTAAGGTAAATCATCTTTGTTATCTGATCACATAGCTATTAAATGAGCAGAAGATAATTGGCTCTTATGAATCTTTCTGCAGTTCTTAGTTTTAGGTTGCTGAACAGAGTATTTTTTCCCTGTAAATTCAATTCATTTACTTTTAGATTTATATGTAAAAAAACAAATACATGAACTAATAGTGTTAACTTGTGTATTTGATGTAATAGCGATACTGTAACCTTTCTTTTAACTTTTTAGGCACAAAAATCTCAAACCAAGAAATCCTGGACAAGGACAGGCACCATCTTTAAGTCAGCAACAAGTACTTCCTAAGCACAAGACCAATGAAAAACAAGAAAAGAGTGAAAAACCACAGAAACGCCCCTTGACTCCTTTTCACCATCGTGTATCTGTTAGTGATGATGTTGGCATGGATACAGATTCAGCTAGCCAAAGACTTGTGATCTCCGCTTCAGACAGTCAAGTGAGATTTTCAAATATCCGAACTAATGATGTAGCAAAGACTCCTCAGATGCATGGCACCGAAATGGCAAATTCACCTCAGCCACCTCCACTTAGTCCTCACCCATGTGACGTGGTTGATGAAGGAGTGACTAAAACACCTTCAACTCCTCAAAGTCAACATTTTTATCAAATGCCAACACCAGATCCCTTGGTTCCTTCTAAACCAGTGGAAGATAGGATAGACAGTTTATCCCAGTCTTTCCCAGCTCAATTCCAGGAAGCTGTAGAACCTACATTGTATGTTGGTACAGCAGTAAACTTGGAAGAAGATGAAGCTAATATAGCCTGGAAGTATTACAAGGTCCCAAAGAAAAAAGATGTAGAGTTTTTACCACCTCAGCTTCCAAGTGATAAATTCAAGGATGATCCAGTTGGACCTTTTGGACAGGAAAGTGTAACATCAGTTACAGAGTATGTATTTTTTTAATAGTTGCTATTTATAATTTAAGGGTAGAAATGATGTAAGTGCTTGATACTAGGACTCCAGAATTGGTTTCAGGGTAGGATTTATAATAAGAAATCCTTTAAGTATTAGTTTTGCATAACTTCTTTAGTGTGTTTTTTCCTCAGGGAACCTCTTTATTGTGAAATATTAGTCACAAAAAAGTGGAGAAAATAATAGCACTTATCTGTCAACCAACTTAAGGATTTTGCATATAATTAGAACTTCTGTGTACTACTTTTCTTCCTCCATTTTCCTTCCTCTGTCCTAAGTTTGGTATTTATATCATTTCTATAGATGTTTTTATATATGTAGTTCTAGTTAGTTCATTTTACTTGCTTTATAGTGTTTCTTTGTTAATAATACATAATTTATTTTCTTAAAGATGGACATGTTGGTTATTGTCAATTTTTTTCCAGTTTCATAGGATGTAGCAGTGAACTTTTTTGTACATACTTCCTTTGTATTTGTATAAAATTTCTCTAGGGAATACATTTACAAATGGAATTGCTGGGCCTTGGGGTATGTCCATATTCTGCATTAAGGGTCATTGCCAGGTTGGCTCTCCACCTATACCAGTTTACACCCTCATCAACCAGCAGAGTATGAAAATGGTATTTTCCTTCAGTGTTTGCTATTACAAGACTTTTAATTTGGCTAATCTTCTATATACAGAATGGCATCTTAGTGTTTTAATACGTGTTTTCCAGATTCCTAATAAGATTAAGCATCATTTAAAATGTTCATTGAACATTTAGATTTCCTCTTTTGTGAACTATGTATTTTTTAGTCTGTTTTTCTTTCCCTTTTTTCCCCTCGATTCTTTGCATGTTCTGGCTATTAACCTGATATTAGTTACATGTGTTACAGCTATCTTCCTCCATTCTATGGATTGTCTTTGTCCACTTTCTGTGTGACATACTTCGGGTGGGAAGCTTTTTTTGGGTTTCCCTTTACTATGGTATTAAGGTGAAAATCAGTCAACAAAACGACATTATATTCATTCAAAATGTCTTCTTACCAGGGCAGAACTAAGTAGTGTGTAAAGATCGTTGTCAGCAAAAGTATTTAAGGTTTTGTTTTTAGCTTAGAATTTTAAAATTTCACAAGAATATGTGCAGGTATAGTGATCTTTTGTTCAGTCTTTTTATTGGGCATTTGCAGTGAACTGGTTCAGTTTGAAGTTTTTTTTGTCCTACTGGGAAGTTCTCTTCTTGGATAACACCTGCTTTTTTCCTCCATTCTCTGTGGAACCTCTGTAATTCATATGTTGAGTTTCTGTATTTTCTCTCATTTTCCGTCTATTTTAGACAGAAAGGGGATTCTAAGGGGAATTGTATTCTAAGGGGAGTCCTCAAATTTCTTCTAACCCTTTCTTGAAGTCTTAATATTTGTTGCTTATGCTTTCTTATTTCTAAACTTTTTTAAAAAAAGCATCCTATTTTTATTTAATGTTCTGTAATTTTTTTCTTTAGAATTTATTATCATCTTTTCACTATTTTTATAATTTTTTCATACACTTTTTCTTTTTCTTTTTTTTTAAAGAGAGAGAGGGCAGAGGGGAGAGGGAGAGAATCTTAAGCAGGTTCCATGCCCAGCATGGAACCCAAGCCCAGTGTTTGGGGGGAAGAGGAGAGCTCAATCTCACAGTCCTGACATTATGACCTGAGTTGAAATCAAGAGTCACATGCTTAATTGGCTCAGCCTCCTGTGCCCCTCTTAATACACATTTTAGAATGAAGGAATAAGGGAGCTGATTGGCAAGCCTTACTCATTCAGTAAATAATTTAGTATGTTCTATGTATTAATTCTGTACACTGCTTTATGATAACTGTGTTGGGGATGCTTTGGAGGAGAGGCCTGGTATCTAAATTCCAGAATAAGATGTCAGATCTTGGGTCTTCATCAGGTAGCTTATTCATTTTTCTTAGAGAAGGAACTCATTCCTCCACTTTTAGCTCTTATTTTTCAGTTCTGTCTGGAGTTACAGGTCCAAATTTTCTCAGATTTTTTTTTTTTTTTTGAGACTTTGGCTCTCCTGTTGTTTATATAGGTTGCCTTTATACCCCCGCTTGCATATTCTAGACCATGACCTTTCTCTGCTGTGTTTCATTGATTTTGAGCTTCCCTGAGACTAAGTAAAAATGTCTGGCCCATTTGTAGCCTCAGCCTATCTCATTTTCCTTACTGTTAAAGATTTATTCTCTTTTCATATTCTTTATTATTTTAGTAAACAAACCTGTGTGCCTTATCTAGCTCTTTGAATCTTAAAAATACCCTAGTATTTTTTTTTTTTTAATTTGGATTTGAAATTTAGGGACTTTAGGATACCCTTATGATCATGGAAGAAAACTAGCTTATTTAATAGTTATTAGTCAGGAGGTCTCTTGAAAGCAAATGATGTCTTGGACACAAATCTTAAAAGATTTTAGTACTGGCGGTAATATAAAAGTCCTCAACTCTTGTCTGAAACTGCTGTTGGTCTTTCTGTACTTCTCTACATGTATTCGGTATATAGTAGAGTGATCATTATAAGTTAAATGTTATGTTACTCATTTGCTTAAAACTCTTGGGTAGTTTTCTTTTACATTTAGAAATAAAATCCACTCTCTTTCATTATCTGAAAGATTCTACCAGTTCCTGCCTAGCTAGTTCTTCACTCTTATTTACTACTCTCCTATTTACTTCCTGATTCCATGACATCATCTTTCTTGCTATTCCTTCAGAAAGCCAGCCTCATTCCTAATGACCTTTAGAATTGTACAGGTGGGGAAACAGCTCACCTCTTCTTATTTAACCCTGTTAAAAAGCTACCTTCTCAGGAGGTATTTTTCTGACCATTTTATCTAAACTATGGCTTTTCTTCACTCCCCAAATCACTGCCTATCTTGTACACTGCTTTAATTTTTTCTTTATGTAGATCATCTGAAATTACATTATGTATTTGTTATCTTTTCCCTATTAAAATGTAAGCTGTATGAGAGCAAGGACTCTCTGTCTTGTTTACTGCTGTGTTCCTCCAGCATACACAAACACATACGCATGCCTAGAACGATTCTAGGTCCATACTAGACATTCAGCAAATGTTTGGATAAATGAAACAACAGTATGGCCCTAGGGTTACTTCATGATTTTAGAACTTGTTTTCTTTCTAGATTATATTTTCTTATTATATATAAAATGTAGTATTATGAATATTTTTAGTTTTATAAACTTAAAGGGTGAGTTTTTATGGGCACATCATATTCGATCCAAGAGTCCTAGCCATAACTTACAAGTAAGTATTAGCTGCTTGTGTGGATGAATGAACATCTTTAAGTGAAATGAAATGAAGATCTTTTAGAAGTTAATGCAGTTTAATCTTAGAATCTGTTCTGATACTCTGACATTTTACTCACTGAATAAGAATTGAGAAGGAAGAATCATAATGTAGAAAGGTAGCATGCAGAGTAGAATGTTGCTGGATCATGATTATGTAAATTAAGGAAATAACATGCTTCTATCTGTTCCTGGTCACCATTTTTTCTCCTTCATAAAAAGAAGCGAAAAGACTTGAATAAAAGGGTTTTTTTTTAATTATATGTCTCATGTAAGCATTGTTTTGGTTTTATTAGTTACTAAATGTGTATTGTGTCATAATTTACTTTTAGATGAATCCTTTTTGTTGTTAGTATAGTAGATTAGAATATGAAAAAATATCACAAAAATGTAAACCCTCAGCTTAGCTGCTTGAAATATGAACTAAAACATATATGGAATATAATTGTTCTATACTTGATAGGTTAAAAGTTTTTTGGTTTTATTCTTTCCTTTTGTAGTTAACTGTTCTATGACTGTAGTTCTCAATTGGGGCAATTTCTTATTCCCCCACTCATACCTTCAGGTGACATCGGGCAGTGTTAGAGACAGTTTAGATTTTCACAACATGGGGTGTGCCGCTATTTGGCAGGGGGAGGTCAGGGATGCTGCTAAATATCCTACCATATATAGCGTACAGTCCCCAACAACAAAGCCCAAAACGTTAATAGTGTTGAAGTGCTTTACTATCATGAATCATTTTTAACAGAAATTTGAACTCTAGAATAAATTACTAAATTAGGCCGAACCTGTTTACTGATTAGTTTTACTAGGGAGATCCCCTATACTATTTTATTGTCCAGTAAAATACCTGGCATGGGCTTTAAGTGTTTGCATTATACTAAAGCAGAAGTTTTGGTTTTTTGGTTTTTTTCATATGTTAAAAGGATCTTGTTTGGATAAGTTAGTGATTCTGGTTCTGCTGTTAGTGTTACTTGAGATAGGATGTCATGAAGATCATCAGTCAGATGATATCCCCTATCATTAAAATAAGTTATATGAATTAATATTCTCTCAGTAGCATTTAAACAACCTTAAGTTTTTTTTATAGAACCATTGTATAGCTTTAAAGATATAATATGATCTTTTCTAGTCAGAGTAGCCCATTCAGAAGTCTAGATTTTTGATATAAATAAATTTCTGAATTCTTATTAGACATTGTAAATTTCTCATCTTTTTCCATACTCTTGAGTTTTGAAAGTGTATTTAAATATATGGCAGTTAATTAGGGGGCTGTTGTAACTCTTACATTTTTTTGCCCTTTTTAAAATCATATTCCTCAAGGATATATTTTATCAGTTTCAATAAAACTGAAGTTTCTCTAATATGCAGGATTCTATAAGGCACTGTTGGAGTATAAAATAAATTTAGTCATGGCCCTAAATGAAATTGTACTCTAATGGAAAATAACATTAAATTCTCTAATAGAAGTATACATAAAATATATTACGGATGGAGAACCAGTGTAAAGAATAATTTCATTCCATTTATGAAGATCCAGAAGCTTTACGTAGTTTGGTATGGCCAGATTATTTGGTGTTGCTTACTAATTTGATATGTCATGATGAGAAAGGAGTCCTAAAAGGTGGGGTAGGGCTATATAATGGAATAGCAAAATATTGTTTATAAGTTTATGTATTAATGTATTATCCTTGAGATGATAGGGGCACTGTTGGAAGCTTTTTTGAGGTAGATAAAATAACAGGATTTTGGAAAATAAGGACTTGAGAAATATTAACCAAGTAGCATCATTGAATGATTGTTTAAATGAAGAGATATATATGTATGAGAAGTCATCAGTTTGGACATTTTGAATAGCGCAGTTATAAGGTAATTGAAGGCCCAAGGAAAATTAGAAAGAGGTCATTAGGGATGTATGAATTTTGTGGATGTAGAGTAGGCTGAAGAACTTTATAGCCCATTGAAAAGTAAAGTAGGGGAGTAATAGAAGAGTTAAAGACCAACACATTTATTTTATGAGGGAAAGAGGAGGAAAAGCAGATTTGAATGCTTCTTTTCTACTTTTTTACTTATTTTGGATTAAAGCTTAATTTTTATAGTTTTTTTTTTAAAGTGAAAGAAACTGTTAATCCTTTGTTATCCTAAAGGAGAGAGATTGGGAAATTTTATGTCTCCGTTATGCCTTTGTGTAGAATATGACTTTTAACTATGTGCTTGTAATACATATATGTTGTAAATTTGTAAATTCAGTTTTAGGAGCTTGCTTAAAGATTCAGTCAGGCATTTGTCAAGTGTCTGAAGCTTAGGAGAAAACTTACATTAACCCAGTTGGAGTAATGTAGAGGCAAAGAGGGGCAGGAATGTATCAGTAGAAGTTTAAAAAGAAACATTTTTTAAATAAAAATTGACTTTTATAGGGTGTGTCTTTTTAGAAAGTGATGAAGGAGAATTGGACGTTTGTTTTATTTATGTTAAGTGAAAAGTCAGTTTCCGTTTGGTATAAGTTAAGTTTTCCATTGATTGCTATTAAAGGGTGGCACTGTGCTTCCATAATAGGTGGATAAACAAAAGAAAGCAATATTGTTGGTTTTTCTAATTAATTTTAGGTGGTGTTGGCTGCCTGGCTAGTATAGAGTAATAAGATTCATCATTTTTAAGCACCTTCCCTATTCTTAGACTCTGTCAGTGTGCAGCAGTTGATGCCAGATTTTTCAGCAACTACTTGAAAGCAAAATTCCTTTTTTAATTTCTTAGAATTTGTTCAAGGAGAGCGAAAGGTTGGGGTGTGGCGCATAGCGTATCCTTTATACAGGATATACACATCTGTGGCTTTCCTCTTTTTGCCTCTAGTTATTTTTAGTTTCTCTATTAGTTAATGATACCATCTATTTTAGAATAGTGGCTTTTAAGGCCTTGTAAGTTTTAAAGATAGCAGAGTTTCTGCGAAGAAACATTACAGTTTTTAATATCATTTTTTAAGGGTTTAGCACTTAGTTCTAGTAGTATTTGTGATTGCTTAAAATAGTCTTCTGTTCTGATTCAGAGGGAGACATTTCTAAACTCTGAGCAAGGAAGAACTATACTTCAGCATATTTGTATCATGTCTTGTTTGGTAGTTAAGGCTACATACATCAGAATATCTTAACCATAGCATTCATCAATAGAACTAGCTCCTATGATGTATTAGTGATATACCCAATTTTTATTGTATATATTAAATGGTTTATAGAGTGTGTTATTTGACCTCTAAAAGTTAGTTTCTAATTATTTTGTTTCATAGAAGTCTATGATGAAATAAACTTTTGATTTACTGTATTCTAAATTTTTTAAGTAAATCTTATTTGATAATCCAATAAAGCTATACTTTTAACAGCATGCTTGACTCAATTTAAGGATTGATTCTGAAGATGGGAGATGGTATTAGAAAAGGTACCCTTAAAGAAAATAGGGGATTTTTGATATTTATTGAATTCATTTATTCCTTAACATCTCCTTCTATAGCTTATCTCCTTTTATAATTGTCAATTTTAAATATTGTCATATCTTGTCTGGAAAAAATTTTATTGAATAAAGGCCTAAAAGCATGTGCTACTCTAAGCAATGTTAAATTCTCTACGACTCTATTTCAGGAGGGTCATCTGGGTGGCTCAGTCAGTTAGGTGTCCCGACTCTGATTTTGGCTCAGGTCATGATCTCTCAGGTGGTGAGATCAAGCTCCCTGTCAGGCTGCATGTTCAGTGGGGAATCTGTTTGAGATTCTTTTCGTCTCCCTCTGCCCCTCCCCCTGCTCTTGTGCAGAGGCATTCTTTCTCTCTTTCAAATAAATAAATCTTATATAATTATTTTAGGATCGAATGTTACTATTGTCATAGTAAAAGAAAAGAGATAGAATTAATGAATAATATAAAATAATTTGAATTTGCTTTGGGCTTTGCAAAGCTTTCTGTTCATGGTTGTAACTAATCCTCTTCCACTTGGTCTGTAATTAGCTTTATATCTGATTGAAACTATCTCTGTAGTTAACCATTTGGCTATATGTGAAAGTTTCTTTTAGAAAAGGAGAGGTGTTATTCTTGTTCCACAAAAGTATGTGTATACTATATAATTGGATAGTGATGAAATAAATGAGTTTTTAATTTGGCATCTTTTAAAAATCACAGTTTTTTCTATTCTTAATCATTTTTAAATATAGAAGGATGTGTAATGTAAATAATTTATATTTTAAAATTTGTTGTGACTTGATACTCTTGATATTATTAACTACATTTAAATTCTTGCATATCCCAATGTTTGTGATAACCACTCAATAAAATAACAAGTTGTCTTTAGGCACTGCATTTGCTTTACTCATTTTTATTCTTCATAGAGCCCTATGCAGTAGTATTGGTCCTTTTAATGTTACTGCACACTAATTTAACTACCTATGTAAACAGTGTGGCAGTTTTCCTGCTTCTGCCAGAGGACAGCTTAATATGAAAAACAGTTGTTTATTCAGCCCTTCACTGAGTAGTAGTGTCTTTCAGGTTGGTGGTGGGGAGGGGCAGTGGGGTCTTACACTTTTACCCTATGAATAGTTACTTGGATATATGTACTTAAAATCTGTCTAGTGCTAACTTTGCTTATATTGCCTTAGCAAACCATTTTTTTCTGCATAATTTGCACATGAAAGAGAACATACCCTTCATTTCCTGTCTTATAAGGTTAATGTAAGTATTAAATAAAATCTGTCAAAGTAGATGGAAAAGCAATTTTTAAAGTATTTATGTTAAAATCTAATAGTTCAAAAAAAGTTATTTAGGGTCTAACATGGTAAGGTATAAAGCTACTCTTAAGAAACAAATGTTCATTTATAGAATAGAACTATTCTAAAAATTGTGGGTTTTTTTTTTTCTTTTTTAAGATTTTATTTATTTGAGTTAGAGGAGACAGAGCAGGGATAGGGGCAGAGGGAGAGGGCAAAACAGGCTCCCCAACGAGCAGGGAGACCAATACACAGGATCATGACCTGAGCTGAAGACAGACACTTAATTGACTGAGCCACCCAGGAGCCCTATCCTAACAGTTAATTGTAAAACATATCCCTGTTGACTAGATAGCACCATGTTTTCAAGGAAGAAAGTTTTTGTAAACTAGGGATTTTAATTTGGGGGATAAATCTAGGGCATATTGGGAATAAAAATGGCATGTATGATATTTGATAGCAGGTTTAGAAAATATCAGTTATCTTTTTGATGGCATCTGTGTCAACCTTAGTTTACAGAGTATAGAGTGCTCCTGCTGCTGGGCATTGGTGAATAGATTTAAGGATATATCCCTCTCATTCCAAGATTTTCTGAACTAGCAAATGCCTTCATCATTCCCAAATTTTAGATCTCTTAGGATTTTTTTGTCTTAAATTGTAGGACAGATAACTAGTAGCAGTATCACTTTCTGATGAATAAAGATGGCTTATTTCAAAGTACAAGATGTAGGATTATTAGTGCAACCACAAGATCTCTATCTGATGTGGCTTTTAGATTTGACGTATTCTTTTAGGAAATACTTACTGAGTTAACTTTATGTGCCAGGCGCTGTTGTAGGCATTTGGGATAATTAAGTGAACAAAAACAAGAGCCTCATCATTTAGGGGCTTATATTCTCCTGAGAATGACAGCTATGAACATAAGCAAGTTCAGAAGTATGTTAAAAGATAAGTGCTAAGGAAAAATAGAGCAGGGCAAGAGGGTTCAATGTTGAGGTAGTTGGGCATTTTGTAGTTTTAAATAAGGACTCATACATAAGGTGACATTTGAACAAAAACCTTTAGGAAGTGAGGGAGATGGCCATGCTGATATTTGGAGAAAGAATGTTCCAAACAAAGAGAACAGTCAGCAGTATATCAGGCCTGTTTGAGGAATATCAAGGAAGTTCTTGGAAGCAGAGTGAGAGAAGAAGGAGTAGAATAACGGAAGATGAAGTTGGAGAGGAAAAGAGGAGAAAGATCTTGGAAAGCTGTGGTAGGGTATTATAAGGACTTTAGTTTTTATTTAGAATAAAATAGTTCTGCAGGATTTTGACCATGGTCTGACTAGAAGCCTAGCTGCTGCTTTCTGGCAGCATGGGGAACTCAGCTTTACAAACCACAGAGAACATGAGTTTGGGAGTCAAAAAGTGTCTTACACAAACCAAAATCAAATCATTCAGTATTCACACTCACCGAACACCCTGGTCTTCAGAGATAGAAAAGTTCTGATGCTTTCCAGGATTCTGGTGGTGCAGATCAGCTTGTTGTGGCTTCTTTCTCTTAACCTTAGATTTCAGCTTTCTCTGGTCTGTCAGTTTTTACTAGTTTGTCTTTCCAACTTCACTTTTGTTTCCTCTCTTGTTCTGTTCTCCTTTGTCATTTTATTGGTTATTTTAGGAGAGTACAAAAAAACATGTTTATATTAGTCACCATGTGAAACCATAAGGCTGATAATATAAAAATAAATTTTTCCAGCGTGATCAGCAAAAACCTTCAAGGTACTTACACTAAAAGTTTTCATTATAAAACCTCTTGTCCGAATTAATAATAGTTATAATGTTATTTTTGGAAAACACAAATCGGATCTTTAAAATTTTATAACTATCCACTTATGTGGTGGGAAAAGGATAGTCACTTTCATTGTGTAAATGTATAAATTGTATAAACTTGTCTCACCATATAATCCACATTTTGAGAGTTCTGTCCTGGAGCAGTTGCTAAGAGTCCCTTTCAGTGAATGGATTTGGACACTTTAATGCATTTGAGGATTTGGGAACAGAGTGGATTACCAAAAGAGTGTATTTTGGTGGAAAGAACATAGAGAAAGGAGGCCTAGATTTTAGCCTCATTTCTCTATTGCTAAATTTGAGGGTTTAATAAATCATATAACCTTTCTGTGCTCTTGTTTCTTCATTTATAAAATGAAGGATTGCAAGTTAGATGATCTCTAAATAATCCTGAAAACTTAATGATTCTTAAGTCATATTGTAATTTTTTCTGCTTTTATGGAAAATAAATATTAATTTTCTAATTTTGTTTTTTTATGCAGGTTAATGGTGCAATGTAAGAAACCTTTAAAAGTTTCTGATGAATTAGTACAGCAATATCAAATTAAAAATCAGTATCTTTCAGCAATAGTGTCTGATGCAGAGCAAGAATCTAAAATCGATCCATATGCATTTGTTGAAGGAGATGAGGAATTCCTTTTTAATAAGAAAGAGAGACAAAATAGTGAGAGAGAAGCTGTAAAAAAACACAAGGTGAGTAAAAGAAATCAGAGTACACCAAAGGGTCACTGATGATATGTAACACTGCATATAGTACCACACTTCTCATTATTTTCTTTTAAAATAGAACAGATTTATCATTGTAACTTTGGAAAACTTTTTTTTTTTTTTTTTTTTTTAAGAGATAGAGCAAGAAGAACCAGGTCAGGGGAGGGCAGAGAGAGAATCTTTTTCTTTTTCTTTTTTTTTAAGATTTTATTTATTTATTAGAGCAGGAGCATGGAGGGAGGGAGGGGCAGAGGAAGAGGAAGAAGCAGGGTTTGATCCCAGGATCCTGAGATTTTGACCTGAGCTGAAGTCAGACGCTTAACCAACTGAGCCACCCAGGTGCCCTGAAAGAGAATCTTAAGCAGGCTCCATGCCCAGCGCAGAGCCCAACATGAGGCTCATGCTCATGACCCTGAGATCATGAACTGAGCCGAAATCAAGAGTCGGACGCTTAACTGACTGAGCACCCATGTGCCCCAGGAAAACACTTTTTTTTTAATAGGTGTATCAGCCACATTATACAAAATTTAAGAGCTTGTATGGACTTTATAGTTGGTCTCTCATAATGAAAAGATTGTTACTGTTTACTGTAAGAGTTTTTGGATTAGAGAAAGGGTACATTAACTTCTGTGATGCTGAAATCAGGGCATTCAAGTAGATAAACTATTTTGATACTGAGTTAAAATATGCTATAGGTGAATTGCCAGTTTTCAAAAATACAGTAAAATACACAATGCTGAGTGTATAAAATACATGATATTTTTAAACGTGAGTTTAAACATGAGTTAAGAACTTATAGTGTCCCTTAAAGTAATATAGTGTAGGATATAGAAGTATTTAAAATTTTAAAAATCAAATATTAGAGGATCTGTTAAACATAGTATAACTCTGTTAAGAATTTTGCCTTAAATACAAAATATGGAAATTAAAAGCTATAAAATTGTGAAAAGGATCTAATAAGTGTAATACAGAGAATTCATTTCATAAAGTTTTTAGCCTTACTGTGTGCCCAGTACTCGAAAATTTGTCCTTTTGTAAATATGAAAACAGTAGTAGCTGGGAAAGCTATAGGTATTGTAGAAAGAAGGTGGACTTTGGAAATTGACAGATTTATGTTGGAATCCCAGCTCCACTATTTATTTATCAGATATATTTCCTGGGTTATTTTTTTTTTTTTTAAAGATTTTTATTTATTTATTTGACACAGAGAGAGAGACTACAAGTAGGCAGAGAGGCAGGCAGAGAGACAGAGAGAGGAGGAATCAGGCTCCCTGCTGAGCAGAGAGCCCGATGCGGGCCTCGATCCCAGGACCCTGAGATCATGACCTGAGCCGAAAGCAGAGGAGGCTTTAACCCACTGAGCCCCCCAGGCGCCCTCTTTTTTTTTTTTTTTTTTTTAAGATTTTATTTGCGCCCTCTTTTTTTTAAATAAAGATTTTTATTTATTTATTTGACAGAGAGAAATCACAAGTAGGCAGATAGGCAGGCAGAGAGAGAGGGGGAAGCAGGCCCTCTGCTGAGTGGAGAGCTCGATGCAGGGCTCGATCCCAGGACCCTGAGATCATGACCTGAGCCAAAGGCAGAGGCTTAACCCACTGAGCCACCCAGGCGCCCCTCTTGGGTTATCTTTAACATAAGTTGAGCATAGTACTTACTTATCATACAGGTCACTTGTGGGAATTAGTATGTCTGTAGAAAACCTGGTAGGATGCTTGATGCAACACGTAGTTACTCAGTAGTCGAAAGATTTTGTTATTTTAAATTCTATATTTCAATCTAATATGTAATACTGTTTGCAGGTAGAAGATGGGTCATCTAGTGTAACAGTGTTATCACATGAGGAAGATGCTATGTCATTATTTAGTCCCTCTATCAAGCAAGGTAAAACTTCTATTTCCTAATTAAAATATTGCATTGCAGGAGTATTACTACAAACTAATTTGGTATTATTAGACTTCTAGTGTTCCTTTTTGCATAATTCGTAGGTTTCATAAGAGGTACCTATCTTAAAATGTTGGATTTATTGTTTATTTTGTACTGGGAGAAGCAAGTTGAGGTGATAGAAATTCTTTGTTGTCAATTGTTGGAACTTAGCTTTCTCAGAAATAAAAATCGCTCTCATCTATAAAATGAGATTTAAAGAGATCATCACCTAAGGTCCCTCTCAGATCTGAAAACTTATAAATTAGGCTTGACTATAATTTTGTTGTTCTTTTCTCTCAAATTAGAAGAACTGTTGCTGAAATTATTAATTTAGCAAGTATTTATCAAGCAGGTGTTATATGTAGGCACAGTTCTTGACACTGAGGCCAAGGCTCCACTTTGAAAGTATCTGACTAGCTCTTGTTGTGCTTGGCATAGGCATATACACAACACGGTCTTTTACAAAATCTATTGATGAATGCAAAAGATGTTATCCTTCTGTCGGTTTTTTTTTTAGGGACAAGGTTTTGTTTTGATATTTGGAATAGACAGGGTCAGGCTCTGTGCAACCAAAAACAAGAATAAGGATGAAATGGTCTTTAATGAAGTAAATTCAGTTGATAATTTTGAGTAGCTTGATAAGTTGACAGTTTGGGTTCTTTGGGCTATTTACCTATGGTAGGATGTAGAGAATATATAATTGCTACCTTGTATTTTCTCAAAATATGGATTGCTTACCACGTTCGGGATCATCTTTTGAGGTGGAATTTGGAAATCTTGGTTTTTAATAAGTACCCTAGATGTTTTTTTACACCAAATTTCAGAATTATTGTTCCAGTGAATTTTTGGAACTGAAATGCAGAGACACTCGGAAAGTGGCTTTTATCTTTCTGAAAATGAGGACTATTTCAAGTTCTTTGATATTCCAAGGATGCTTCGGAAGGTTATATACCAAACTACAAATTTGTTTTTTTGTGTGTGGGGTAATATAAGAGGAGTTTAACTTCCGTTGGTATTTGTACTTTTTTCTTTTCTTTTTCTTTTTTTTTTTTTTAAAGATTTTATTTATTCATTTGACACAGAGAGAGATTACAAGTAGGCGGAGAGGCAGGCAGAGAGAGAGGAGAGAGGAGGAAGCAGGCTCCCCGCTGAGCAGAGAGCCTGATGTGGGCCTTGATCCCAGGACCCTGGGATCATGACCTGAGCCGAAGGCAGCGGCTTTAACCCACTGAGCCACCCAGGCGCCCTGTACTTTTTTCTTAAGTAATATATTTTTTACCCCTACAATTGGGGGGAAAAAAAAGGAAAATAAAATTCTAGAACTAAAATGAAGCTTAACCAAAAGGTAATATTTATTGAGTACTTAAGTGCCTTGCACTGGACAAAGTGTTTTAGCTACCGTCCTTTTGTTTTTAATTCTTGTCATTACTAAGGTACAGAGAGGTTAAGTAACTTGCTCAGGGTCATTCTATTTGTGTGAGTTCGGAATTCAAGTTAATAATAGTCCATCTGACTCAAGAGCCAGAGCACTTAGTCATCATACTATGCTTGTTTTACATTTCAGGAAGATAGAAAAATAAATATCTGTGTGTGTGTGTGTGTGTCTACTATTGTCCTGAGTGTATATCTTTTTATTTGATATATAAAATCGGAGTACTTAGCCATGTTATGGATTACATAGCCTTTGATGAGCTTCCAGGAGAAGTTAGTACGGTTTATTTGCAACTTTATTTCTATAAAAATTTTTTTAGATTTAAGCAAATCACAGTTTCTTAATGCATAATACTCTTACATGTTTAAAGTTAGATATCTAGTTTAAATTAATAGAATAATACTTATTTGGTCAGTAGTAGAATTTTTTATTTTGTTTTTCTGATTGACATATATAGATGCTCCACGCCCTACTAGTCATGCCCGTCCTCCATCAACCAGTTTGATTTATGACTCAGACCTGGCTGTCTCTTATACTGACCTTGATAATCTCTTCAATTCTGATGAAGATGAACTAACAGTGAGTATTCTGTTAATGGTTGAGGTTATAATTTCTTTTCCTTGATCTTATTTATATAGACTTACTTTTCAGAAGTGATGTGTGACTTGAATAATACGTTTTAACCCTGAAAAATAGGAAATATTTTGAAATAAAATTTAAAATGGTTTCTTCTCTTGAACTTATATTTGAGCAATCTTGGCATAGTGTCCCATATAAACTGTGAAGGTTTTTTTCTTTATTTTTTTATATTTGAAGGACATGTGTGATTAAGCTTAATTTGTACCATATATACTTTTTTCTGCAGTGTGTAGGAAGCAGAAATATTTTTCCTGTTCTTTGATCTCTCATTTGAGAAATGCCCTGGAATTGACTCATATACATAAAATAATAATTAACATTAAAATTGTGTGCCTTTTCAATTTATTAAGGAATACTGCTTCCTTTGAATGTTTGGCATTCTAGCCATTATTATAAGACAGCTATATACTATAATAATGAAAGAGGCAGAAAAAGAAATATTTAACTTTGAACACCCATTTGCAGGGGAAGGTGATTATAAAAGAACGCTTAAAATGAGATTTGCTAGAATGTCAAGTCTCTGGCAGTTAATGAACTGAGTGCTGCATTTTTATAAGAAGAATTCCATTTTTATCTGCATAAAGGTAGCTTGGAAACATCTCTAGTACATTTGGTCATTCTTGTTCTATATAATATATACTTTTAATCCTGTCTATGATACACACACACTGCATATGTATATTTATGTATATATGTATACACACATATATGCACATTTGGTGTCTTCATTTAAGTGACATAAACAGGTATAGCTATACATAAACTTAAATTCTATATCCTTGGTAGTTTTATGCTTTCTCTCTGTTACCATTCATGTATCAGCTGTGGCTCTTGTAAGGTAAAAAAGGTTGTAATTAGAACTCAAGTCTATATATTTATGACAAAGTGGCTAACAGGAGTCTTGGAACCAAGCTGTCAGGTCTGAAAACATTGGTGACAGATTGGAGATGGTAAAATGATTTGTTCAATGTATTAAAACTAATTTTTAGTTAGGTATCCTATTACTTCTCATATGAGATCTTTCTGAAGTTTGTGCTTTGTTTTACATGTTGTAACAGTTTTGTAAGGGTAAAGAGATTATTAAACAAGGTAAAAATGTAAATTAGATTTCAGAGGGGTGATTTATATAGGAAACCTCACTGTTTTATTTAAGGGGACCAATGCTTTATGAGTATCTTTTACTAAGAAGCAGTTCTGATATTACAAATCCTTATTGCAGGTTTCCTTTTCTTTCTTTTTTTTTTTATTTTAATAGGCTTTAAGTGGTAGGTTATTTTTGCTTTTGTGTTTTCTAGAAGTTTTGGTCCTGTGTTTAGGAAGAACTTTTCCCTCTGTTAATTTGCAGGATTATCAAATAAACAGAGAGATTAATCTGGATTCATTGATTGCCTAACAAGTGTTTTACAGTTTTATGAATTGTTTCTAATAACTAACATTTGGCTCTAGCAGAACCAGAATAATATATTTGATGAATGGGTTTGACCTTCAAGTTATATCTTAATGATTACCATCTTGGATCACATTGGACTTAAAATTTCAGGTAAATAATGTGTTTTTGTTTTTGTTAATAGCCTGGATCTAAAAAGTCAGCAAATGGAACAGATGATAAATCAAGCAGTAAGGAATCAAAGACAGGAAATCTGGATCCACTATCCTGCATAAGTAAGTTTCCCTAATCTGCTCCAGATAAATCTGTAAATTCTTAATCTGAATAAAATTCCCCACCCCTTTCTTTTAAACACAGCTTAACTTCCTTTTAGTCTTATGTTAAAAATGTGTGTTTTATTAAATATAGGCACTGCAGATCTTCATAAAATGTATCCTACACCACCATCGTTGGAACAACATATTATGGGATTTTCCCCAATGAATATGAGTAATAAAGAATATGGTAGTATGGATATAACACCTGGAGGAACTGTTCTAGAAGGAAATAGTTCTAGTATAGCAACACAGTTCAAAATTGAGGTTGATGAAGGATTCTGTAGCCCAAAACCTTCTGAAATTAAAGTAAGTATTTTTCTAGAAAAATTCATATATATAAATGATTTTATATATATAAATATATATATATATTTTAGAGAGGGGGAGGCTGGGAAGGGGCAGAAGAATAGGGAGAGAGGATCTTAAGCAGGCTCCATGCCCAGTGTGGAGGCTGAAGTGGGGCTCTGTCTCACAACCCTAAGATTGAGCTGAAAATCAAAAGTCAGACACCCAACCAACTGAGCCACCCAGGCACCCCTCCAGTATTTTCTTATAGATTTAGTTTGTTGCTATATTAAAAAATCTGTTCATGGTGATTCTTATTTTGTAGTTAACAGATTTGAAGACTAAATAGTGGTGACACTATTGAGAATTCATTTAAGAACACTTAGGCTGCTTCCATAATTTGGCTATTGTAAATACCACTATAAACATCGGGGTGCATGAATCCCTTTGTAATTTTTTTTAAAAGATTTATTTGATAAGAGCACAAGCAAGGGGAGCAGCAGGCAGAGCGAGATGGAGAAGCATACTCCCTGCTGAGCAGGGAGTCCAACTTGGGGGCCGATCCCAGGACAATGGGATCATGACCTGAGCTGAAGGCAGCTGCCTAACTGACTGAACCATTCAGGCGCCCCATGTAACTTTTGAGCAAATATCCAGCAGTGTGATTATTGGACTATAGGGTAGTTCTGTTTTTAACTTTTTTTTTTTTAAAGATTTTTTATTTATTTATTTGACAGAGAGAGAGAGAGATTACAAGTAGGCAGAGAGGCAGGAAGAGAGAGAGGGGGAAGCAGGCTCCCTGACGAGTAGGGAGCCCGATGCGGGCCTCAATCCCAGGACCCTGAGATCATGACCTGAGCCGAAGGCAGGGGTTTTAACCCACTGAGCCACCCAGGCGCCTTGTTTTTAACTTTTTTAGGAACCTTCACTGTTTTCCACAGTGGCTTCACCAGTTTGCATTCCTACCAGCAGTGCAAGAGGGTTCCTTTTTCTCCATCAACCCCTATTGTTTCCTGTGGGTTTTTTTCTTTTCTTTTTTTCTTTTTTTTTTAAAAACATTTGATTTATTTGACAGAGAGCATAAGCAGGGGGAGCAGCAGGCACAGGGAGAGGGAGAAGCAGGCTCCCCACTGAGCAGGGAGCCTAACATAGGGCTTGATCTCAGGACCCTGGGATCATGACCTGAGCTGAAGGCAGCCGATTAACTGACTGAACCACCGAGGCTCTCCTCTTGTGTTTTTGATTTTAACCATTCTTACAAGTGTGAGGTGATCTTATTATAGTTTGTGTTTTTTGTTTAGTTTTTTTTTTTTAAAGTAAACTCCATGCCACACACGGGGCTCAAACTTAAGATCCTGAGATCAAGAGTTGCGTGCTCTACAAACTGAGCCAGGCAGGCACCCCTCTCATTGAGTTTTGATTTGCATAACCCTGATGATGAGGGATGTTGAGCAGATGAATGGATAAAGATGTGCACGTGTACACACACACACACGGACACACACACACACGGACACACACACACACACCAGAATATTATTCAGCCATAAAAAAGAATGAAATCTTGCCATTTTTAATGACATGGATGGAGCTAGAGAGTGTAATGCTAAGCAAAATAAGTCGGAGAAAGACAAATACCATATGCTTTCATTTATATGTGGAATTTAAGAAACAAAGGAGAAATGAGAAAAGGAAAAAAAAAGACAAACCAAGAAACACTCTGGACTATAAATAAACTGATGGTTACCAGAGGGGAAGTCAGTAGGGAGATGGATGAAATAGGTGATGTGGACTAAGGAGTGCTCTTGTGATGAGCATTGGGTGATGTATGGTGTTGTTGAATCACTGTAGTATACATCTGAAACTAATATAACCCTGTATGTTAATTAACTGGAATTAGAATGAATGCATTTAAGAATAGAATTCTCTTGGGTACCTGGCTGGCTCCGTCAGTAGAGCATGTGACTCTTGGTTTCAGGGTTGTGAGTTGAAGCCCTACTTTTTTGGGCATGGAGCCTACTTAGAAAAAAGTAATAATAATATTTGTATTTTATTATTTTATTTAAAGAGAGTGGGGGGGGAGGCTAGAGTTAGTTTGGCTTTTTTCCCCTGGAAGATAAGATGCTGAAAGTTATGGTCTTTGTATTACAGGATTTTTCTTATGTCTATAAGCCTGAAAATTGTCAAGTTCTGGTGGGATGTTCCATGTTTGCACCTCTAAAAAGTCTACCAAGCCAATGTTTGCCTCCTATCAAATTGCCCGAAGAGTGTATTTACCGTCAGAGTTGGACTGTTGGAAAATTGGAATTGCTTCCTTCAGGGCCTGCAGTGCCATTCATCAAAGAGGGGTATGATTTAGATTTATGTTATTGGTATAGTGTAAGTGTGCTTACCTAGCTTTAATTTTTTTCATAGAAGTACCTGCTTTGCCAGTACTTAGAAAAAATATACTTGTTTTTGAAAATTCTAAAAATTGTCTTTTGATCAATATATTATAATGGTGTTAATTGCATGTGGATAAAGTGTTGGAAAACTTAAGACCATTATGCTTTAATTATTTGTCTTCATGGGGGGTTGTCTTCAGAAGTACCTTTTATTTTTTTCTAAAATTCTAAATCCCATTTGTGTATTTGCCATATCACACACTTTTCATATTTTAGTATCTCTGGAATTGGGATGTATTATACTCAGTAGCATCTTAAAATTGCCTTTGTCCCTTATTGTATGTAAACATCTCTAAAATCAGCCTTTTTTTTTTAACAGTGACATCTTAGGATCAATGAAATATGGTTATTTGTATGTAGTACAAGAAATATAGATAGTAAATGTGGATGTCTAGGTGTGGATAAATGTAAACAGATTTTATTTGCAATTTTGGAACTAGTTGGTTGGTCCACAGTCTACGACAGTCACCTAGAGTGGATATAATAACCAGAAATATATTTTAATTATACTTGTAGTTTTTGCACTAATTGTGTTTTCATAATTTTCAGTGTTACTGAAAAATACTGGTACATTTTTAGTTCTATTTCATATTGTTAATATGTTCCTTTTTGTATGTGTTTAATTTTCTTTCACCCGGATGACACTAGTGATGGAAGTACTATTGATCAAGAATATGGTCCTGCTTATACACCTCAAACTCATACTTCTTTTGGGATGCCTCCTAGCAGCGCACCTCCTAGTAACAGTGGAGCAGGGATTCTTCCTTCTCCATCTACACCTAGGTTTCCGACTCCAAGGACTCCAAGGACTCCAAGGACTCCTCGAGCTGGTGGACCCGCTAGTGCTCAAGGTTCAGTCAAATACGAAAATTCAGACTTGTATTCACCAGCTTCTACCCCATCCACATGCAGACCCCTTAATTCTGTTGAACCTGCAACTGTTCCCTCCATCCCTGAAGCACACAGTCTTTATGTAAACCTCATTCTTTCAGAATCAGTTATGAATTTGTTCAAAGACTGTAACTTTGATAGTTGCTGTATCTGTGTCTGCAACATGAATATCAAGGGTGCCGATGTTGGAGTTTACATTCCAGATCCAGTGCAGGAAGCACAGTATAGGTGTACCTGCGGCTTCAGTGCTGTCATGAACAGAAAATTTGGAAACAATTCAGGATTATTTCTTGAAGATGAACTAGATATCATAGGACGCAACACAGAATGTGGCAAAGAAGCAGAAAAACGTTTTGAAGCTCTCAGGGCTACTTCTGCTGAACATGTTAATGGAGGACTAAAGGAATCTGAAAAATTCCCTGATGAATTGATATTATTGCTACAAGATCAGTGCACTAATTTATTTTCACCCTTTGGAGCAGCAGACCAAGATCCTTTTCCCAGGATTGGTGTAATTAGTAATTGGGTACGTGTTGAGGAGCGGGACTGTTGCAATGACTGCTACCTTGCATTGGAACATGGGCGTCAGTTCATGGATAACATGTCAGGAGGAAAAGTTGATGAAGCACTTGTGAAAAGTTCATGCTTACACCCCTGGTCCAAAAGAAATGGTAAGCAACCTAATGGAATAATTTTTCTGTTTATTTTCCTTCAGTTGTAGGACTGCTTTTCTTTCTCAGGAAAAAGGTGTTAAAGGCAGTTTTCCGTGTAGCTAACAGAGACATTGAAATTTAGACTTAAAATTCCTCTAAGAGTGAATTATTTACTTATTTATTTATTTAACAGAGAGATTACAAGTAGGCAGAGAGGCAGGCAGAGAGAGAGGAGGAAGCAGGCTCCCCACTGAGCAGGGAGCCCGATGCAGGGCTTGGTCTCAGGACCCTGAGATCATGACCTGAGCCAAAGGCAGAGGTTTTAACCCACTGAGCCACCCAGGCTCCCCAAGAATGATATTTTTAAAGGGAGAATTTCCTAGCAGTTTAGTTTAATTTCACCAATAAAAGTATGGTTATTGTAAGTCTGTTATTAGTGCACTTATGTAGGAGTATAAAAGGCACTTTGCAGATGTTAATTAGAAGAAAATTGCTAGTTGTCTGCTTTATTCAACATTTTTTCACTCATTAAATATTTACTGAGCACCTGATATGTGTGCCACACAGTGTTCCTTTATAAAGTATAGCATTTAATGAAGCAGACATACTTCCTGCTCTTTTTGAGCCTATAATTTGGTAAAGAAGGCATAAACAAAAAAAGTAAGTAATTATATAATGTTAGATAGTGACAATTGCTTTGAAGAAGGCGAAAGGAGTGGAAAGACAGGAGTGTACTATTTTAGGTACATGGTTAGAGAAGATATTATGGAAGCATTTGAGCAAAAAACTGCATAAAGTGGGAAAACGGAGCTATGTGGCTAACCAAGGGAAGAGTGTTTCAGACAGTGCAAAGACCCTGAGGGAGTAGTGTGGTTAATGTGTTCGAGGAACAGTAAGAAGACATTGTTGCTGGAATGAACTGAGTGATGGGAGATTGGTCAGACATTAAATCTTAGAGCTGGCTAAACACCAAATGTAGGGGTCTTAAGGACCATGCAAGACCTTTATAGTTTATTCTATGACTGATGGGAAGCTATGCATCCGTTTTGAACAAAGAAATAATATGGTCTTTTTATGTTAATTTTCTAAGAGATCACTGGCTATTGTGTCGTGGATGGTGAAGGTAAGAGTAGAAGCAGGTAGAGTAGTTAGGAGGCAATTGGAGTAGTCCAGGTGAAAGATGATGGTAATTTAGAGAAGATTGAAAGCAATAGAGATAAGAGTAGTGGGTTCTAGGTATTTTTGGGAAATAGAACCTACAGGATATATGCAAGAAAAGATGAGGCATCAAGAGTAGCTTGAGCAACAGGATAAATTGATGGTTCTAATTATAGAGGAGGGAAACGTTGAGGGAGGAGATCAAGTATACAATTGGAGATAACGGTTTTAAATTCAAAGGAGTTGTTGGGGTTGTAGATTAAAATTTTGTGTAAATTATCAGTATTAAAATCTATCTTGTTTGGATCAAACAACCAAGAGAGTGACTAGAGAGAAGTCTAAGGATGGAATTGATGTTTAGAGGTGGAGAAGAAAGGGAGGATCCTGGATAGGAAAACAAGGAAGTGGGAGGAAAACCAAGAGAGTATAGTGTCCTGGAAGCCAAGTATAGGAATTGTTTGAAGGAGAGAATGGTCTCAATGTCAAATAATGTTATACAGATACAATGTCAGATACTTGTATAGAGTTCTGAAGATCTAATGTGTTCATCCATATTAAGTGCTTAACACAGTGCTTGGAACATAGTACTGAACTAATATAAGTTGCCATTATTAAAATAAAATAATTGATTAGATTTTTTTTTTCAGGCACAACCAACCTAACACTTTTTAAAAGATGTCTCAATATACCATTAACTTTTCTAACTTTTGGTTATTATACAGAAAATTAGCCTCCTTCAAAATGTGGTTTTGGGTAGGATCTTTTCTTTTCTAAGGTGGTATGTGCCATATAACTTTTAGTTGGTTCATGTGTCATTCGCTAATTCATTTTTTTTTTGACACATATGCAAAACAATGTGCTTGGTATTCTAGGCGATATGAAGATACCCTACCTTTAAATTGCTTATGCAGTACTGAGAGAACCAAAACTATAATGCAGGGTCAAAAGAAATAAAAGCACCCTAAATGCCCATTGACAGGAAAACGGATAAATGATTTTGATAGTACAGATAGAATGTTGCATAGTTCTAGACATAAATAAAACTATATATAACAGGTGAATCTTAATATTGAGAGGAAGGAGAGTGGAAACAAGTCCTAGAAGATTATATATGCTAAGTTGCCTTTTTCTGAAGTTTTAAAACAAGCAAAAGTAAATATTTTTTAGATGCATATAAAATTCAGGATAGTGGTTAATTTTTAAAAGCTGAAGGAGGGTTAGGATAGGGAGAAGCGCTAATAAGAGTGTTGTGGTGATGTTCTAGTTCTTGGGCTGTGAGATCATAGTTGTTCATAATACTATTATTTAAAAAAATTTGGGGCGCCTGGGTGGCTCAGTGGGTTAAAGCCGCTGCCTTCGGCTCAGGTCATGATCCCAGGGTCCTGGGATCGAGGCCCACATCGGGCTCTCTGCTCAGCGGGGAGCCTGCTTTCTCCTCTCTCCTTTCTCTCTGCCTGCCTCTCTGCCTACTTGTAATCTCTCTCTCTCTGTGTCAAATGAATAAATAAAATCTTAAAAAAAAAAAAAAAAAAATAAAAAAATTTGATGTAGGAGGGCAGTACATGGACCAGTGGTTAATATTTTGTTCATGACATAGTTTGATGGAACTCCTTATACTCAAAGACCAAGATGAAAAGGTATAAATAAATGCCATAGATGTTCAAAAAAGGGGCAGGATTGTTTCAGCCGTAGGTAGTAGTAAAGAATATATGCTGTGGAGGTAGATGGCTTGAGTTTGAAATAGGGCTTTATCACTACATACTATGACATTGGGCAAGTTATTTAATATCTCTGTGCCTCAATTTTCTTAAACTGTGTCAATAATAGTATTTACCCCAAATAGTGTTGAGACGATCAGTGTTCAGTATAACAGAGAGCAGTGCTTGACACAAAGTAAGAACTTAAATATTAGCAGTTGGTAATAGAGCAGAAGCAGTAGCATTAGTGATACTCTATTTCTATTCCTTGTTTTTAAGAACCAACTCATCTTGAAAGTTTTCATCAAAAGAAAAATAGTATGTAACTGTGTACAGTGATGGATGTTGACTGGACTTACTGTGGTGATCATTTTGCAATATATACAAATACTGAATCATTACATTGTGCACTTGAAACTAATGTTATGCCGATTTTACCTCGATGAAAAGTAAAAAATGAACCAACTTAACGCTAGTTGCACCTCAAAAAAAGGACCAACTAGTCTGCCAAATAGAAAACATTGAGCCTTAACATTTTTTGTGTAACAGTAAACACTGATGATAACAGGAAACTTTACAACCATAAGGATAAATTTCATCCTAGCAACTTGTATTAAAATAATACAAAACAGCCAGGTGCCTGGCTGGCTCAGTCAGAAGAGTGTTCCACTCTTGATCTTGGGGTTGTGAATTCAAGCCCCACGTTAGGTGTAGAGATTACTTAAATATTAAAAATAATAATAATAATTCAAGGGACGCCTGGGTGGTTCAGTCAGTTAAGCGTCCAGCACTTGATTTTAGCTCAGGTCTTGATCCTCAGGATCAGGAGTTCGAACCCCCGTGGGTCTCTGTGCAGGGTGTGGAGCCTACTTTAAAAAAAAAAAAAAGATGTAATAGTTCAGAACAAAAAGAGAGATTCCTTTACATTTCAATTTTTAAATTTTAATACAAAAATAATGTAGGGTGCTTGGATGGCTCAGTGAGTTAAGCATCTGCCTTTGGCTCAGGTCATGATCTCAGGGTCCTGGGATCGAGCCCCATGTGGGACCCCTTGCTCAGTGGGGAATCTGCTTCTCCCCCTCCCTTTGCTTCTCCCCCCTGCTTGTGTGTGCCCATGCTTGCTCACTCTCAAATAAAATCTTTTTTTAAAAAAAATAATGCTGTAAAACCTAAATGTGCGGTATTGGAATACTTTCATTAAACTATAGCAGCATCATGAAACTGTAGAAGCATCATGCCCTGATTGTTTCCTCTGCCTGAAACACCTTTCCCCCATGTATTTACAAGGGTAAGTGTCTTGTCTCCTTTAAATCTTCTCAAAGGTTGGAGTGCCTGGGTGGCTCAGTTGGTTAAGCACCCAAGTCTTGATCTCAGCTCAGGTCTTGATCTCAAAGTTGTGAGTTCAAGCCCCACATTGGGCTCCATGCTTGGCCAGGAACCTACTTTAAAAAAAAAAAAATCTCGAATGTCATTTTATCAGTATAGAATTGGAAACCCCTCTTCATGTTCTCCATCCTGCTGCTTCTGTTTTCCTCTATAGTGTTTGTATTACCTTCTAGCGTACAGTATAATTTATTGATTAATTATTGTGTCTCCATTAAATTTACCCAGTGCAAGTTCTGTGTAAATGCTAGGGGTTTTGTTTGTTTTGCTTGTTGATATATCCCAAATACTTAGAACAGTGCCTGGCATATAGTAATGTCCAAGGTGTTAAAATACTTGTTTGAAGGAGTTAAAAACGTACAAGCTACAGTTTGTATATTTTAATGGTAATGTTTTTTTTTTCCAAGATAGGAAAAGCTTTGTTCTGGTTATGAAAAAATAAATACTTTCTGAAAAGAATGAATCTAGACAATGTAGAAAAGTAGAAATTGCCCATATTTCTGTCCATTCATACCATTACAGCACTCGAAGATTACTCTTTCAACAGCTTTATTGATGTACCATACAATTCACTCATTTGAAATATATAGTTGAATGGTTTTTAGTGCATACATATCTCAGAGACATTGTGGGTCTGGTCCCAGACTACCACAGTAAAGTGAGTATCACAACAAAGTGAGTTAGATGAACTTTTTGGTTTCTCAGTGCATGTGAAAGTTAAGTTTACACTCCACTGTAGTCTTATTAAATGTGCAATAACATTATTAAAAAATGTACATACCTTAATTTTAAAATACTTTATTGCTAAAAAATGCTAACCATTACCTGAGCTTTCAGCAAGTCATACTCTTTTAGCTGGTTTCTTCAGTGTTGATGGCTGCTGACTGGTGAGGATGGTGGTTGCTGAAGACTGGGATAGTTTTGGCAATTTCTTAAAAGAAGACAATGATGAAGTTTGCCAGATTGAGTGATTCTTTCACAGACAATTTCTCTGTAGTATGAGGTGCTGTTTGATAGCATTTTACCCACAGTAGAACTTCTTTCAAAACTGGAGTCAGTTCTTTCACATTCTCCTTCTGCTTTATCAACTAAGTTTATGGATATTCTGAATCCTTTGTTGTCATTTGAACAATTCACAACATCTTCACTGGAAGTAGATTTCATCTCAAGAATAAGAAGCACCGGGCGCCTGGGTGGCTCAGTGGGTTAAAGCCTCTGCCTTCAGCTCAGGTCATGATCTCAGGGTCCTGGGATCGAGGCCCGCATCAGGCTTCCTGCTCAGTGGGGAGCCTGCTTCCTCCTCTCTCTCTGCCTGCCTCTCTGCCTACTTGTGATCTGATCTCTCTCTCTGTGTCAAATAAATAAATAAAATCTTAAAAAAAAAAAAAAGAATAAGAAGCACCTTCTCATCCACTAAAGTTTTATCATGAGATTGAAGCAATTCAGTCACATCTACTTCCAATTCTAGTTCTTTCACTATTTCTAACACATTTCCACTGAAATCTTGAATCCCTCAAAATCAACAATGAAGGTTGCAATCAGCTTCTTCCAAATTCCTGTTACTATTGATATTTTGACCTCTTCCTATGAATCACAAATGTTCCTAAATGGCATCTAGTCTAGTGAATCAATTCCAGAAACTTTTCAATTTACTTTGCTCAGATCCATCAGAGGAATCACTATCTATGGCAGCTACAGCATTATGAAATGTATTTCTTAAATAGTAAGACTTGAAAGTTGAAATTGCTCCTTGATCCATGGGTTGCAGAATGGATGTTGTGTTAAGAGGCATGAAAACAACGTTAACCTCATTGTACATCACCATCAGAGCACTGGGGAGACCAATGAGCAGTCATATTTTGAGGAGATTGGTCATGTTTAGGGTGGTATGGCCAGACTGAGCTGTCATATTTTGAAAGGAATCTTTTTTTTTTTTTTTGAGCTGTAAATCTCAGCAGTGGACTTAAAATATTCAGTAAATCATGATAAAAACAGATGTGCTGTCATCCAGGCTTTGTTCCATTTATAGAGCAGGGGCAGAGTAGATTTAGCATAATTCATAAGGGCCCTAGGACTTTCAGTTTTGGTAAATGAACATTGGCATCAGCGTAATGTCACCAGGTGCATTAGTCCCTAATGAGAGAGACAGCATGTCCTTTGAAATTTTGGAGCTAGACATTAACTTCTCTTTAGCTGTGAAAACCCCTGGATGATGTCTTCGTCCAGTAGAAAGTTGTTTTGTTTCCATTGAAAAGTATGTTATTTAGTGTAGCATCTTTGTTAATGATCTTAGCTTAATCTTCTGGATAACTTGCTGCAGCTTCTACCATCAGCACTTATTGCTTCACCTTGCACTTTGATGTTATGGAGATATCTTCTTTGCCTAAACTTCCTGAATTAACCTCTGCTAGCTTCACATTTTTCTTTTTTTCTTTTTTTTTTTTTAATATATATATATATATATATATATTTTTTATTATTTGCCCCAGGGGTACAGGTCTGTGAATCATCAGGCTTACACCTTTCACAGCACTCAATATAATACAGACCCTCCCCAATGTCCATAACCCATCCACTCTATCCCTACCCTCCCACCCCCCAGTAACCCTCAGTTTGTTTTGTGAGACTAAGAGTCTCTTACGATTTGTCTCCTTCCCCATCCCATCTTGTTTCATTGCTTCACATTTTTCTAATGCAATTTCCTTACTTGTCTCAGCCCTCATGGAATGGAAAAGAGGTCTTGCTTTGGATTCGGTTTTGCCTTAAGAAAATGTTCTTTTCTATCCAGACCATTAAAACTTTCTCCATATCAGCAGACAGGCTGTTTCACTTTTCTTACCATTTGTGTGTTCACTGGAGTAGCACTTTTAATTTTCTTCGACAACTTTTCCTTTGCATTCACAACTTGACTGTTTGGTATAAGGGGCCTAGCTTTCAGCCTGTGTGGGCCTTCAGCATGCCTTCCTCACTAAGCTTAATTATTTCTAGCTTTTAATTTAAAGTACAACTCTTCCATTCACTTGAACACTTAGAGACACCAGCAGGTTTATTATTTGGCCTAATTTCAATATTGTCGTGTCTTGGGAAATAAAGAGGCCTAAGGAGAGGGAGAGAAACAGGAGAACAGCCAGTTATGGAGCAGTCAGAACACACATTTATTAAATATGCCATCTTATATGAGCATGGTTTGTGGTGTCCCCCAAAATTTATAATAGTAACATCACAGATCACTGATGGTCTCAGATCACCATAACAAATATAGTAATTATGAGGAACTTTGAAATACTGAGAGAATTACCAAAATGTGACACAGAGACATTGGAAAAATGTTACTAATAGACCTGTTTGTTGCAGGGTTGCCACAAACTATCGACCTGTTAAAAAAAAAAAAAAAAGCAAGCAGTACTTTTGAAACAGAATAAGGCAAGATATGCCTGTATTCACAGAGTTGTGTAGCCATCACCACAGTCAATTTTAGAGCATTTTCATCACCATGAAAAGAAACCCCGTGTCTATTAGAGGTCACTCCCTGTTCTTTCCAAATCCTTCCCTCTCAGTGCCAGTCAATTACATTCTCTCCATATAGATTTTTTTGGACATTTCACATTAATAGAATAATCATACACCATATGGTATTTTATGATTGGTATCTTTCACTTAGCATTCTCAAAGTTCATCCATGTAGCATGCATTAGTACTTAATTGCTTTTTGTTGCCAAATAATAATCTGTTGTATTGGGTATACCACATACTATCCATTCATCTCTTGATGGACATTTCGGTTGTTTCCACTATTTGGCTATTATGAATAATGCTGGTGTACATTTGTGTATAAGTTTTTATGTGAACATATGTTTTTACTACTTGTGAGTAGACTTGGTGGGCTATAGAACTCTGTTTTTTACCTTCTGAGGAATTACCAGACTGTTTTCGAAAGCAGCTGCACCATTTTATAGTCTCACCAGCCATGTGTAGAGGGTTCTGCTTTCTCCACATCTTCATTAACACTTGTCATATTGTCTTTTTGATTATAGTCATCATAGTGAGTATGAAGTGTCATCTCATCGTGGTTTTGATTTGCATTTCCCTAATGGCTTTTCATGTACTTATTGTCCATTTGTATATCTTTGGAGAAATGTCTTTTCAGAACCTTTGTCCCATTTTTTAATTAGACTTTTTGTTTTCATCATTGAGTTGTAAGTATGATTTGCAAATATTTTCTTCTGTTCTCTGGGTTGTCTTTTTATTTTCTTGATGGTATCCTTTGAAGCAGAAAAGTTTTTAATTTTAATGAAGTTCAGCATACTTATACTCTTGTTGCTTATGTTTTTGGTGTCATACCTAAAAATGCTTTTCCTAACCCTAAGTAAGTCATGAATATTTAGTCCTGTGTTTTTTCTAGGAGTTTTATAGTTATATCACTATTTAGGTGTGTAATCTATTCTGAATTAACTTTTGTATTAGGTGTAAGAACGGAGTCCAACTTTATTCTTCGGCATGTGGATATCCAGCTGTCTTAGAACCATTTGTTAAAAAAATTATCTTTCCCCATTAAATTGTCTTGACACCCTGTCAAAAATTAATTGGCTATAAATGTGAGATTTCTGATGTTCAGTTCTGTTCTACTGATCTATGTGTCTTTCCTTCATAATGATCACTCTTAAAATAATTTATAACCTTTTAATCATTGCTTTCCAACCGGTTTTCAGCTTAAATAGAGACGTGGCACCTGTTGCTGTATACAGTTGTAATTCTTTTCTGTGTCGATCTCCTCCACAAGATAATAAGATCCTGCAAGACATGAATAAGAATTTATTTATGCAGTATTCCCCACAGCTAGGATAATTCCTGGTCCATAGGAGGTCTTCAATAAATTATTTTCTAAAAGAATGAAAAAGTATTTGAGAATCTTTCTGAATTAAAATCAAAATACAAATTCTGAGCTAAAACCAGGCCAGAATTTCTCATGGTAGCTCTGCATATATGTTCTTAAAAAGTTCCCCATATGATTTTGATAAATAACCTTAGCCAATAGCAACTTTTTCTGGAGTTCATTTTATGTGAATATTCAGATACGAATAAACATAATTGTATTTTATACTGTTTGTCTAAAATATCTTCTGTAGCTAGTTCTATAACTTGCTTTGATTTACCAGTGTGTAAGTCATCAGTCCATTTCAGATAGCTCTGTTGTTAACTTAGTGACTACATATTCTATTATGTATAAGGTAGTTTAGTTTTTTTTAAAAAAAGGTATGGGGGAGGGGCAAAGGGAGAGAGAATCTTTTTTTTTTTTTTAAGATTTTATTTACTTTTTGAGAGAGAGAGAAGGAGCAGGGGGAGGGGAAGAGGGAGAGGGAGAAGCAGGCTGCCAACTGAGCAGGGAGTCCAGCAGGGGCTCCATCCCAGGACCCTGGGATCATGACCTGGACTGAAGGCAGACACTTAAGGTGCCTGGGAAAGAGAGAATCTTAAGCAGGCTCCACACCCAGTGCAGAACCCAACATGGCGCTTGATTTCAGAACCCTGAGATCATGACCTAAGCCGAAATCAAGAGTTGGGTGCCAAACTGACTGAGTCATGCAGGCGACCGACCCTACAGTAGGTTATTTAAACGTAATAGTTATTAAGCAGTATATCTAAACTTAAATTACTTGCAATTCTGTACACTGTTTAGATCTAGGGAGTGAAAGCCAGAAATAATAAATTAGGCAGTAATAATAATGAATTAAAATTGAGTGATATTAGGGGCACCTGGGTGGGTCAGTCAGTTAACCATTTGCCTTTGGCTCAGGTCATGATCCAAGGTCCTGGGATTGAGCCCCTCCATTAGGTTCCCTGCTCTGCAGGGTAGTCTGCTTTTCCCTATCCCTCTCCTGATGTGTTCTGTCTCTCTCTCTTTTGCTCAATCTCTCTCTCAAATAAATAATAAAAACGCATTTTTTTAAAAGTTGAATGATTTAATGTACAAGTGCTCAAACCTGTTTAATGGTACAACTGAATGTACTGGGGGCACAGATTAATTCTATCAGTAACATTTAGTGATTTTTTAAAAAGCCATTTGACATTTAAGAGCAGCATCTTTCATACCCATTCTGATAGTTGGTCAGAAATGCAGGTCATAGTAATATAATATATAAATCTAAGCTTATAAAGTACCAGTGGATATTATAACACCTTTTACAGTGTGAGCAAGTTTATCTGTTATTGTACAAGTTCTGTATTTCAGAATTGTGATGGTTTATTATTTTTACCAAATTAAACTTTAATCAATGATTAAAAACCAGTCTTATCTATCTGATCATTTTAACATAGTGGTGGTTATTTAAGGTACACAGTTTATAACTCATTTCAATGTGAGGTAGAGTTCTTTCTGGGAACATACCTACAAGCACCAAAAACAACCACAACAAATGCAAAAGAGGAAGACATTTATTTGATTAATTTATAAATTGGTTAGTGAGCTAACGAGTGACATTTTCATGGAGAGGAGTTTTAACTTTTTATTATGTCTATTCTAGGTAAGTATCTAAAAGGACCATTTCTACAGATCAGTTGAGATTGAACCTAATATAGTTCTCTGCACAAGTAGATGCTTGATGATTAGAGTTGAACTTTCATGTATTTTGCTATAAAATTTTATTTGTGTTGGCAGTAGCAATTCTTACTTTTTTTTTTTTTTAATGGTTGTAGATGTGAGTATGCAGTGCTCACAGGATATACTTCGAATGCTCCTGTCTCTTCAGCCAGTTCTTCAGGATGCTATTCAGAAAAAAAGAACAGTAAGGCCTTGGGGAGTTCAAGGTCCTCTCACTTGGCAACAATTTCATAAAATGGCTGGCCGAGGCTCTTATGGTAAGTAATTTATTGTAATGTGTATTGACTGATTTTATATCAGCCCTTCATTTTTGTGCCCAACTTGGAATAAGCACATTTGTTTTCCTTAAATATTTTTGTGGCATATGCTTGACTTAAGGTTAGTATCGTCAGTCTTAGCCTTCATTACTTTGAATATTTCCAACATTCAATTTACTGGGTTCTCCAGCTCCTCTTTAGAAAGAAGAGCTTCACTTAGATCTATTTTTAGACATTAGACTGACCAGTAAGATTTTATATGAAGAAAGAATCATATTGCCAAAACTTTTTAAATGAACGAACACTACTTTCATTGTAAATTACCGTTTTACAAAGTTGAATGAAGAATAGGGCAAAAAGAAGGGGATAATACTAGTGATGAAAGACCCCAAGTTCTTCATTTTAAAAAAAAGAAAGACAAATTTGCTGGTTTTAAGAATAGCAAATGAATAAATATGGTACACAATAGAGGGGTGCTTGGCTCGCTCAGTCAGTGGAGCATGTGGCTCTTGATCTCAGGGTTGTGAGTTCAAGCTTCACATTGGGTATAGAAATTACTTAATTATGAAATCTCTAAAAAATATATATAAATGGTACAGAGTAGATTTATGGTCATCTATCAAAGACAAAGAACATTCAAAATATTTGAACTGTCTGTTGAAGAATGTCTCTGAAAGGTGGGAACTTTTAAAATACATTTGGGGGGTGCTTGGGTGGCTCAGTCGGTTAAGCATCTGCCTTCAAATCAGGTAATGATTGCAGGGTTCTGGGATCAAGCCCTGTGATCGGGCTCTCTGCTCAGCAGGGGACTCTTGCTTCTCTCTCTCTCTCCCTCTGCCTCTCCCCCCGCTTGTGCTCTCTCTCTCTCTCTCAAATAAATATTAAAATATGTATACATATGTATATGGAATAATAGTTTTTAATGTTGAAATCTGACTTTCATGCATGGTTTTAGAATGTATTATGTACAGAAGTTGTAGGTTTGCTCTTATTTTCGTTTTCCTCCTTTTATTAATGGCTAAAAATCATTAAAAACTTGACATTTAGTGAAAAATGCAGGTTTGGGTGCCCGGGTGGCTCAGTGGATTAAAGCCTCTGCCTTCGGCTCAGGTCATGATCTCAGGGTCCTGGGATCGAGGCCCATATCGGGCTCTCTGCTCAGCAGGGAGCCTGCTTCCCCCTCTCTCTCTGCCTGCCTCTCTGCCTACTTGTGATCTCTCTCTCTCTGTCTCTCTGTGTCAAATAAATAAATAAAATCTTTAAAAAAAAATGCAGGTTAATTATGTTTTTACATTCTTTTAAAAACCAAATAGTGTGTACACGTGCGTGCGTGCGCGCGTGCGCGCACACACACACACACACACACACACACACACTTCTGCACCTTACTGACCAGTACATACAGAGCTGTCTTTCTTTCTTTTTAATGAGTTCAGGTATTTTATTGTGATAATTTTATGGTGATAATATTTTACCAATCCACTTTCATGGACATACATATTGTTTCTGTCATTGTCATCACAACTGTTTTTCTGTAATGCACAAGTTTCTGGCTTAAAGGTGTGTGTGTGTGTGTGTGTGTGTGTGTGTTTAATGTTGCCAAATTACTCTCTACATATCAATTTAAGCTCCCTCCAGCAAAATGCCTGTTTCTGCAAACTCTCGCAGAGTAGATGGGTGAAAATGGTGGTTTTATTATAGCTTGAGAAATAGCACAGTACAGATTCTAAGAGTAGATTTCCTGGCCTCTCATCCCATGTCTGCCACTTCTTGTGTGATTCTGGACAAGTTGCTTAAGTTCTTCATTCCTGCTTTCTAAAATGAGGTTAATATTCATATCTGCCTTATATGGTTTTGTGAGGGTTAAATGAGTTTATATGCGTAAAGTTAGTATGTTTAACGATCTTTGAACAGCACCTAGCACATAGTAAATGTTATAATTTTTCTCCATTGATTATTTTAAATTGCTTTCTCTTAATAAGATTGAGCAGCTTTTTATGTGTAAGGTATTTCTATTTCTGTAAACTTAATTCCTATCCTTTAACCATTTTTCTGTTAGGTTGTTGATCATTTTCTTAGGGATTTATAAGTTCCCTTTATATGGTAAGGAATTTAACCATTTGTCTTATATGCATTACAAATCTTTTTTCCAATTTGTTGTTAATCATTTGGTTCTTTTATAATGTTCTTTGATGCCAAATTTTAAAATTTATATGGTCAGATTGATCAGCTTTTAGATGGACAGGTTTTATGTTATGCGTTAGAGAGGCTTTCCCCAGTCCAAATTTATAAAAAAGAAAGTAAAACTCCCTTCCCATGTTTTCTTTTGTACTTCTTTTTTCATTTGAGGTTTTTTTTTTTTTTTTTACAATTAAATGATGGTATAGATCATATGTTTCCTAGAAACCATTTAGCAAATTCCTAACTGTGGAAAAGTCTCAATCATTGATTGGCTTTTGGTATTTTTATCTTTAATCAAATATTTTTGCTAATGATTTCAGTAACTTTCACATTTATATAAAAGGAAGACATGTGACTGCTTTAAAATATTTTCTTAAAATATGTTTTTATTATTTAGGAACTGATGAATCCCCAGAACCACTGCCAATCCCTACGTTTTTGTTGGGTTATGATTATGATTTTCTGGTGCTTTCTCCGTTTGCGCTCCCTTATTGGGAGAGACTTATGCTGGAACCCTATGGATCTCAAAGAGATATAGCCTATGTTGTATTATGTCCAGAAAATGAAGCCTTGTTAAATGGAGCCAAAAGCTTTTTTAGAGACCTCACTGCAATATATGAGGTAGGTGTTTAAAAAGAGGTAGTATTGGGTGCCTGGGTGGCTCAGTGGGTTAAAGCCTCTGCCTTCGGCTCAGGTCATGATCTCAGGGTCCTGGGATCGAGGCCCTCATCGGGCTCCCTGCTCAGCCGGGTGCCTGCTTCCTCCTCTCTCTCTGCCTGCCTCTGCCTACTTGTGACCTGATCTCTCTCTCTGTGTCAAAAAAAAAAAAGCCTTAAAAAATAAATAAATAAATAAAAAGAGGTAGTATTTGATGGGGGGAGGTCTGCTCCCTCTGCCCCTCCCCCTTGCTCTCATGCACAGGCGTGTGCTCTTGTTCTTTCTTAAATAAAATAAATAAAAATCTTTAGAAAAATAAAGAGAAGTGGCATTTTAAACCTATAATTTGTATATTTATATATCAAATACACTGTGCAGTTCAGTTGATTGGGACAGAGTAAGAATGATGTGAAACTAGTTGTGTAGTTTTCATGCTAGCCAGTTATTTTCTTTACGGCATTTGACCTGGACTGTTAGATGGGGGTGCTTTGGTTACAGTAGAAATTGCTGTATTGGGGAAAAACCATTGAGGACATATATATGTCATTTAACATGATCTTTTTTTAAATAAAGGGTTGGATTATATTAAATAGCCAGGAAAAAAATTACATTTATAAAAATTCTAGACCTTATTCTCTAGGACTTCAGGTGCTGACACTAGGCTTCACTTTCATAAAGTAAAGCTGTGTTTGAGTTCTTTATGAGCTATATCATTTCTGAAATTCTTGACTGATCTTTTAAATTCTTAAGTGATGTTCTAATTCTCATGTTGTATCCATTACTGAGTGCAGTGATTACAGATTTTAAGTGCTACAGGACATAAAGTCTTAACTTCATTATACTTTTCTGTCCCCATAAATGCTTAGAAATCCAGTCTTTAAAATTCAGTTTCTTCTACAATCTGAGTTGTTAGTTCGTGCTGGTTGTTTAGCTTCTTATAAATGTTCCACTTAATTACAAGGAATCTGTCCTTTAGATTTGGTAAATAAATATTTCCCAAAGAGTGTTACTTGGAACACTAGTTCTGCAAAATCTTTCCAGAAAAAAGTTGCATAATTAAACAGGTTTGGGGAAACATTATGTTTTATATTACTAAGAGATTCACTATTCATATTAGATTATTAAAGCCTTTGAAAGTTTTTTTTGGTTTTTTTTTTGTTGTTGTTCCTTTTTTTAAAGCCTTTGAAAGTCTTAACAGTAAAGAAATCTTCTGTCTAGGGGTGTCTAGCTGGCTCAGTTGGTGGAAAGTGTGTGACTCTTGATCTCAGGGTTGTGAGGTCAAGCGCCACTACTTAAAAAAAAACATCCTCTGCCTAAATTTTCTTAATTGAGTATTACAAACTTACTAGATTTTGGGCTTCTTTTAACAAATATCAGTGGCCCATAGAATTAGAGAGTTGACAAATACATAGTATATTTATATAACAATTTTTATTTTTATTTGACTCGGATATATGCATTTTTATGCTCATTTATATCTGTATTCTACAAGTTTTCATTGTTCAAACTACATGGTTCTTGTGCCATTATTATCTAGGCGTTGTATTTCATTGGAGATAGTTTAATTTTGAAAAAAAAAAACTTAGTAGGGATAGGGTGGATGGGTTATGGACATTGGGGAGGGTTTGTGCTATGGTGAGTGCTGTGAAAGGTGTAAGCTGGATGATTCACAGACCTGTACTCCTGGGGCAAATAATTAAAAACAAAAACTTAATGGATTTCTAATGTAAAAAAGAAAAAGATGTACCATTTCATTTGATATTTTTATTGCAAACGTTAATTATAAATTATAAGGCTTAATTTAAATAACTTAAATGCTTGGGGCACCTGGCTGACTCAGTTGGTAGAGCATGCAACTCTTAATCTCAGGGTTGTGAGTTTGAGTCCCATATTGGGTGTAGAGATTGCTTAGAAATATATCTTTTAAAAAATAGATAACTTAAATGCTTTATTTTATAATGAATATTCAAATACTATAATAAATTCACTAATTTTGCTTTCTTTATGTGTATCTGTAGTCCTGTCGATTAGGTCAGCACAGACCTATTTCTCGACTGTTGACGGATGGGATCATGAGAGTTGGATCTACTGCATCAAAGAAACTATCAGAAAAGTTGGTAGCAGAATGGTTTTCTCAGGCAGCTGATGGTAACAATGAAGCATTTTCTAAACTCAAGCTTTATGCACAAGTCTGCAGATACGACCTAGGTATTAAATTTGTATTTATTTTATAAAACCAGTGGTCACAAAATATGGCCTGGTATATCTGCTGTTTCTATAAATAAAATTTTATTAGAACCCAGCCCTGCTCATTTATTTACATATTGTCTGTGGCTGCTTTTGTGCTTATAAGATTATAGCTGAATAGTTGAGACAGACTATGTGACCCACAAAACCCAAAATATTTACTGTCTGACCCTTTACAGAAAAAGTTTGCTGTTCCCCTAAAATAGGGATCCCATCAGGTAAGACGAAATTGTGGGTATAAACAATTTCCTTTGCTTCTGTGCGATCTGATGAATTTGTGTTTTTATTTAAGCTTATTAACATTAAAGTTCTTGATTTCTTAATGGTTTAGAGATAAAATAACTTGTTATTTCTATAACACCAAGAAACAGTTCTTTGTTGGAACTAAGAAAATGACAACTATTTAAGACTTGCTTTTAACACCCTTGAATTAATAATATTGGATTAAATATCAGTGGATTTTAGACTTACTCCAAAGAAACCAGAACCAAAGTATTGACCCTCCTTAGGCATTTCTATAATACAAACCCTATGATAACATTTTTTATTTTATATCTAGTTAGCTCTCAGTTTATTCAATATTTATGCAACTTGTGATTTGGGAACCCTTTGAATGGTTTGATGAAAATTTGCTAGATATTATTTTCATTCAATTAATTATGTCTAGTAAATATAATTTTGTTATACTTCATGGGAACCATTTATTTTGTATGAAAATGCTGTTTACATTTTCAGTTCCATTTACAATTTGTTTCTTCAGTTTCTGGGCAAAGTAAAAAGCTTGTATCTGCTACATTGTTAGCATGCAACTAAGGGAGAGTAATTACCAAAAAGCATCAACTAGATGATTATTCACGTAGTAGAATAAAAAAATAACCAGTCAGTGAAATAAAGACTTAAATATCCTGCCTGTTTTTATTATCTTTAGGTCCTTATCTTGCTTCCCAGCCTTTGGACAGCTCTCTGCTTTCCCAACCAAATTTAGTTGCCCCTACAAGTCAATCTTTGATTACTGCACCTCAGATGACAAGTACTGGAAATGCTAATACTCCATCTGCCACCCTAGCATCTGCAGCAAGCAGCACTATGACAATGACTTCAGGTGTTACCATGTCTTCTTCAGTTGCCACAGCTAATTCAACTTTGACCACAACTTCAACTTCATCATCCTCCAACTTGAATAGTGGAGTATCATCAAATAAACTACCCTCATTTCCACCCTTTGGCAGTATGAATAATAGTGCTACAGGATCCATGTCTACTCAAGCGAGTACAGTTCAGAACAGCCAGCTAGGAGGGCAACAGTCATCAGCTCTACAAGCAGCTGGGATTTCTGGAGAATCATCTTCACTTCCCACTCAGCCTCATCCTGATGTATCTGAAAGGTACCTTTGAATATACTATTGTTTGCAGGAATATAAATATATTATGCTTCTTTCTGTCTAAGGTAGTCCTTATGAATGAACATGGAGAGTTTTTTGATCTTATCCTTGAAAAATTTTAGTTTTTGTAATGTTGATTATTTTATCTGTAAAATTATAATGCAGACTCTTTGTAAAGTCTTTAGCATAGAATCCTAAAATCCCATCATGGGTATTAAGACTTTAAAAACCATTTAGTTCAACTATCCTGTGATGTTTGAATCTGTTCTGTGATGTGACTGTTAAGTAGATTTGCCTTTGAGAATCACTACAATGATTTAGAAGTCACTACTAAACCAGTCTGTTCAGAGCTTAAGAACCATACAGAGAATCGAATCTCAGCTCTGCCATTTACTGGCTATGTGACTTTAGGAAAGTTGTCTGACTTTTCTGAGCATGTTATCTGTAAAGTGGGAGCAGTAGGATAATAATGTACATTAAGTGTTTTATACAGTGCTTTCAAACACATGTGATGATTGCAGCTCTTTATTCCTTTTATGATGAAGGTATTGAGTGAGCTTCCCTTTTGATATATAGGTTAGGTTAACATGAGTTCAGTAATATCTTTCAGCTACCCAGATGCATTTTGCTGAAAGTTAAACTCATTTATGTGAGTAAAAACAAACTATTAATTTACCCAGATTGATGCATTCATCTTGAACATCTAAGTAGATTTGGAGTTAAAAAAAAAATCATATCACCGTCAAAGAATGAAGCTTGTGCACTGTTAAAGTTATGAAGTGTGAAATGAATATGTATAGGCTATTAATGTAGTAGAACATTGACTAAGTCTAAAAACCTGGTTTCTTTCTGGTCTAGCCCAGCTTTGTGATCTTTAGCAGCTCAGTTAACCTATCTTTGTCTCAGTTTTATCACTTAAGCACTAAGGTTTCTAGTGTTTCTGGATATTCTGTGGTTTTAAAAATTCTATTCCCTTTTTTATTGAAAGCCCTTTTAACGTAAGGATATTTGTATACTATGAAATTGTATGTACAATGTTTACTCTTCTATTTGGAGAGAAAGAGATGTCCCTTAATTTTTAGAGGTCTCTGACACCCCCCACCAGAAAAATGGGAGAGGTTATTGAGAACCTGCTTTTTGATATTACCTGAAAAAGTATGGTACAATTTTTTTCCTAACTCTATATTTCTACCTTAAATTTTAGCACGATGGATCGGGATAAAGTGGGTATCCCCACAGATGGTGATTCACATGCAATCACTTATCCACCTGCAATTGTTGTTTATATAATTGATCCTTTTACCTATGAAAATAAAGATGAGAGCACTAATTCTTCTAATGTATGGACTTTGGGGCTACTTCGATGCTTTCTGGAAATGGTCCAGACTCTTCCTCCTCATATTAAAAGTACTGTTTCTGTACAGGTAAGAATGGCAACTTTTTCAAGTTAAATTTGTATAAAACAGTTTGATGTAGACAGAAGTTTCAAAAATACTATTTGGTATCGAAGTTGATTTTTTTTTATTTTTTAAAGCCAGGTTCTATTATATTTTACTTTAAGAAATATTATAATAGGATCCTTAGGGATTTTATAAAAGATAAACTTAGGAGCGCCTAGGTGGCTCAGTTGTTAAGTGTCTGCCTTTGGCTCAGGTCATGATCCCTGGGATCCAGCCCCACATTGGGCTCCCTGCTCTGCAAGCAATCTGCTTTTCCCTCTCCCACTCCCCCTGCTTGTGTTCCCTCTCTCACCGTCTCTCTCTGTCAAATAAATAAATAAAATCTTAAAAAAAAAAACGTAATCATACAATAATAATGGAGAATAAAAAGATGGCATTTAAGTACATTAAATATTTCTCTTGTGTTGTTTTTATAAACCAGTTTTTAAATTCAAAAGCTTAAATGGAAGACCAGATCATGGATCTGTATAAACTAGAGTTCTAAATAAGATAGATTGCAAGTGAAAGTAGAAATGAATGATATTAGGGGTGCCAGGGTCGGTCAGTTGGTTAAAGCTTCTTACTCTTGATCTTAGCTCATGTCTTGATCTCAGGGTCATGAGTTCAAGTCCTGCATTGGGCTCGGGGCTGGGTATCTCAGTTGGTTAAGTGCTGTATTCTTGATTTCAAGAGTTGAGGTTATTATGATCTCCAGGTCCTGGGATCGAGCTCCGTGTCGGGTTCCGTGCTCAGCAGGGCATCTGCTTGAGGATTTTCTCTCCCTCTGCCCCTCCCCCTGCCTACGCATGCTCTTGTGCGCTCTCAAAATAAAAATAACTCTTTTTAAAAATAAAAAAATTAAAAAAAATGATATTGTTGCAGAGATTCTGAATTATTTCTTTATAGACTATAGTAGGACTAATCAATGGCAGTATTAAGTGCCGTGTAGACATTTTAAAAGGTTTTTACATAAACTATTAGTAAAATTGATTAAAAACCTGTATAATAAGAAAATACTATTCTTTAGAATATAGTTTTAATTATGTTTAAATTTTTTAGTAAATGTTTTTAGAGTTTTAGACCCATGTTTTTTTTATTTTTAGAAGTTTAACCTTTGTAATATTTCCTTATAATTCTTAGATTGTTCCTTGTCAGTACCTGTTGCAACCTGTGAAACACGAAGATAGACAAATCTATACCCAGCATTTAAAATCCCTGGCTTTTTCGGCCTTTACCCAGTGTCGGAGACCACTTCCAACATCAACCAACGTGAAAACATTGACTGGCTTTGGTCCAGGTTTAGCCATGGAAACTGCTCTTAAAAGTCCTGATGTAAGTATGTTTTCCATGACTAAAGTTACTGAATGACTATACATATTATGATTTTATACAAAACTAAGTGCAGTTCTGTTTAGTTCTCATTTTCCAATTATCTTATAATTGGGTAGAGATAATATATCACATTTTCAGTAAAAGAGTTTTTTATGATTGTGTAGTACCATAGTACCTTGATTTTTTATTTTACAGAGACCAGAGTGTATTCGACTTTATACACCTCCTTTTATTCTGGCTCCAGTGAAGGATAAACAAACAGAGCTAGGAGAAACATTTGGAGAAGCTGGACAGAAATATAATGTTCTTTTCGTGGGCTACTGTTTATCACATGATCAAAGATGGATTCTTGCATCCTGTACAGATCTATATGGAGAACTTCTAGAAACTTGTATCATTAACATCGATGTCCCAAATAGGTACCTCTGTTTCCTTAAGTGTATCATTATATCATCCATTTAAAGAAATTCTCTAACAAACACATTGTTTCATTTTTAATGAATAGAAAACTGTTTAGAAGGGCATGCACACTACGTTTTGAGATTGTGGGTACTTTTCACTTTTTTGGGTAGTGAATATATTGTATAGTTAGAACCAAATAATTATGGGTGATCTTTGTTACACAGACAAAAGAGATCAAAGTCTAAATTCTATGTAATAAAGCTTGAGACAATGATTCCAACCAAAGAAATTTTAAAGAATGGAATGAGAGAGCTCTCTGCAATTAAAAAAGAACATCCTATAGCATTTACTTCTCTCAAGTACTGTCTAAAATATAGTCCTAATTAACTGAGTTAACTTTCTTTACTAAAATTGTTGACTGAAAATTTTCCTTTTAAGTATTAGAATGCTGGGACGCCTGGGTGGCTCAGTTGGTTAAGCAGCAGCCTTCGGCTCAGGTCATGATCCCAGGGTCCTGGGATTGAGTCCCGCATCGGGCTGCTTGCTGAGCAAGGAGCCTGCTTCTCCCTCTGCCTCTGCCTGCCACTCTGCCTGCTTGTGCTCTCTCTCTCTGACAAATAAATAAATAAAATCTTAAAAAAAAAAAAAAACTGGAATGTCTTCTGAAAATGGTGGCCTTATTTTAAGAATTCTTCTTGGTGATAATTAGCTATTATGCTCAGTTATTTATGAAGGCTGTAACTAATAGAACAGGTAAGCCTCATATTCACTTAAAAATGTAATAGACATTTCTAATAACATGTTTCAAGGCTAGTGAACATGGCCTAAAAGAACCCGAAAGGTGGGGCACCTGGGTGGCTTAGTCGTTAACTGCTCTGCTGGAAGCCTGCTTCTCCCTCTCACACGCCCCCTGCTTGTGTGTCCCTCTCTTGCTGTGTTTCTCTGTCAGATAAATAAATAAAATCTTAAAAAAAACAAAACAAAAGAAACAAAGTTAAGTCCATGAAGTAATGTTCAATTTTGAGGTTTGGTTCTAGCCACCCCCCCCCTTTTTTTTCTAAAAATCAGTTTCTTTAAGTTCAGAAATTGATTATATGCAGCAATGTTGAATGAATATTAGGTTATAGTGGTGCTGAAGAAGTGGAATGTAGAAACATGAATTTTATTTTATTGGTTATAAAAATTTATTAACCATTTTTTTATAAACCTTAGCAAAATACTTCATATCTTATTTCCTTGACTTAATTTTGATTTTTTAAAATGCTCATTGAGTTTTGGAAATAGTATGCTTATCTGTGAAGAATGAGAAAGAGTTGAATGAATAATATCACCTTTCCAGTACAAAGGTAGTATTGTCATTTTACTGAAAGTAGATAATGGTTAAAAGGTCCAACTCCAGATTTGTAGTGACCTGGGTTCAAATCCCAACTCTTATACTTACTGAGTATGGGATCTTGAGAAAGTCATTTTAACTAGCTGAGCTTCAGCTTGCTTTTCTGTAAAACTGGGAGAATAATTTTATCTGCCTCATAGGGTTTGTTAGGCTGAAATGAGGTATTACATGTAAATTGACTGGGCATAATGCTTGCTATGTGTTAAGTACTCCATAAATCATAGCTACCATTGCTCAGCCACAGAGTGCTTAGGTCATGTACTTGCCTAATAAAGGACATGCATGCAGAAAACACAACAGTGTTGTTTGGTCTGAGAGGTGTAGTGTTTTGTTTAATATTCTTGCAAGGGTTGGCACACCATAGCCTGTGGGCCAAATCTAGCTACAACACATTTGTTTAAGTATTATGTGTAGCTGCTTTCATACCATAGCAGCAGAATTGTTGCAAATGGAATCTTGATGACCTGCAAAAAAGCTTAATATATTGTCCCTTTATGGGAAAAGTTTGCCAATCTCTGGTGTAGAACAGTGTTTCTGATGAATTTTGGTGATTCATAGACAATTTTTCTTTTTAAGTTAAGAATCTATTTTAATGTGTATTATGAAAAACAAAATAGCATGCTAAACCTATGGTTCTATGCATATTCTTGCTTAGGACTTATGTAAAAAGTGTCAGGCATTAAAATTAAGGGACTAATTTTTCACCAAATTTGAGCTCTTTTAAAATAAATGTTCTCATCCGAATTTTAAAATATTTAATTATCTCTTTATTTACAACAGGGCTCGTCGGAAAAAAGGATCTGCTAGAAGGTTTGGACTACAGAAGCTTTGGGAGTGGTGCTTAGGACTTGTACAAATGAGTTCATTACCGTGGAGAGTTGTAATTGGCCGCTTAGGAAGGATTGGTCATGGAGAACTGAAAGGTAAGTTTGTGCTTTGATTGTTAACTACTTCAACTTCTCTTTTATATTAATTAATACATATCAGACCATATCTAGATATATGTACTGAATAAAATGCAGAGGTTATAAAAACTAGTTTTTTGTTTTGTTTTCAAAGAGGAATCACATATGTCTAGGTTACAAATGGCCTAATTCCAATTTTAAAAGGACATTTTACTATATTTTGACTTTAATACCAGTGTTATTACTATATTCTTATTTACTGTCTTCCACTTTTCCTCTTCTTATTATTCAGCTCATCCCCTGTTCAGCCGATACTAATTGATGTTGACATACATTGAAGTTAGAGGGATAAAAGATATTGAGTAACATCAGCAATAAGAGATTTTTGGCTTGATGATGACTCCTATTTGAGGAATTCACTAACTTTAAAACCATTATGTTTTAACTTTGGTTTTAGAGGATGTTAATGCTGTTACTTTCGATATAATTTTTTTTACTATTGATACCCACAGATTGGAGCAGCTTGCTGAGTCGTCGAAATTTGCAGTCTCTAAGTAAAAGGCTCAAAGACATGTGTAGAATGTGTGGTATATCTGCTGCAGACTCTCCCAGCATTCTCAGTGCTTGCTTGGTAGCAATGGAACCCCAGGGCTCTTTTGTTATTATGCCAGGTTAGCTATCCTTAGTTTATATCAGATTTAATTCTTTATGTGCTTGGGTTTCTCGTATTATGTAAAATTGATTCTTCTTTTATTGAAAGAAAAAGTAAATTTTTTTTATTTTCAGATTCTGTGTCAACTGGTTCTGTATTTGGAAGAAGCACCACGCTAAACATGCAGACATCTCAGCTAAGTACCCCACAGGATACATCATGTACTCATATACTTGTGTTCCCTACTTCTGCTTCTGTGCAAGTAGCTTCAGCTACTTATACCACTGAAAATTTGGACTTAGCTTTTAATCCCAACAATGGTAGGTGAATTGTTTTTTAAAGGTTTGCAAGTATAAAATAAGTCTTGATGTTTGTGGCTGATTTTAGGCTGAAGAGTACCTCCCCAAACCTATCCTTGTGTGGTAAATGTTTCTGAAACCTATGAATGTTAACCTCAGATGACCAAAAAAGACTTTGCATATGTGATTAAGTTAAAGGTCTTGAGATGGAGAGATTATCCTGGGTTATGCAGGTGGGCACTAAATGCAATCACGTGTATCCTTATAAAGGGAAGTAAAGGGAAATTTGATGAAGCACAAAAGATGAGAAGATCATGTGATGGAAATGGAGGGAAGGAAAGTCAGAGAAAAATGATGCTGTGCTGCTGACTTTGAAGATGGAGGAAGGGGCCATGAGCCAAGGAATGCAAGGAATGTAGTGCTAGATGCTGGAAAAGAGAAGAAAACAGATTTCCCCCGGAGCCTCCAGAAAGAGCATAGGCCTCCTAGTTCCTGATTTTGACCTAATGACCAGTACTTTGATTTCAGCCCAGTAAAACTGATTTTGGACTTTTGGACCCCAGAACTGTAAGAGAATGAAGGTGTGTTGTTTTTAGTCAACAAGTTTGTGAAAATTGGTTAAAAAGACAATAGGAAACTAATACAATCATTCTTCTACCTTATTGATACTTGAACTAGTGGTGTGAATTATCTCATAAATATTTACTTATTTTAAAAGGCAACATTGATCATAAAATCAGGTTTTTGCCTGTGCTGCTTGCTACCTATACATAGACCATAGACTTTGCAGCACATTTTATATTCCTTTCTAAATTGATTCATCATATTTCTATAAACTGCCATAGTAGGGAATAACTCTTATAGATAAACTTACAGATTACATTATAGTACACAAGAAAATAAATGGTATTTCATTGTTGCTCTGAGGTATCTTAGAAAATGGCACATCTCTAAAGTCACAAGTAGGGGGTGCCTGGGTGGCTCAGTCGTTTGAGCGTCCCCTTTTTGATTTTAGCTCAGATCATGATCTCAGGGTTCTGGGATGGAGCCCCGTGTCAGGCTCTGTGCTCAGCATGGAGTTCGCTTGAGTTTCTCTCCCTCTGTCACTACCCCTACTCACTCTCTCTCTCAAATAAATAAATCTTAAAAAATCACAAAGAATATTTATTATTTTCTTCTTTCAGCGTCTTATACAATAACTTGAATATATTTTACATAATAAAGAATTAGAGTATTAATTGTGCATAGTCCCATTTTAAATAGATTTTCATTTCCAGCATACTGTGTTTGTTTTGTATTTGTTTGCTGTTGGTGCTGTAGCAAATTGATGCATGCTTAGTAGCTTTAAACATCACATGTTTATTATCTTACAGTTCTGGAGATCAAAAGTTTAAAATCAGTCTTAACTGGGCTAAAGTCAGTGTGTCTGCAGGGTTGTTGGTTTTTTCTGGAAGCTCTTAGGGAGAATCCGTTTCTTTGCCTTTGCCTACTTCTAGAGACCACCTGCATCTCTTGCTCATGGCCCCTCCTTTCATCCTCAGCAGCAGCAGTGTAGCATCATCACATCTCCATCACTGACTCTAACCCTACTGCCTCCCTCTTATTAGGACCCCTGTGATTACATTGGACCCACCTGGATAATCCAGAATAATCTCCCCATCTCAAGATCCTTAGCTTGATCACATCTGCAAAGTTCTTTATGGTAACATATTCACACATTCCTGGGACTAGGATGTGGACATCTTGGGGGGAGGGCATTATTCACACTACCACATGCTTGTTTATAATGTATAATTGTTTATATGGCTCCTAAAACAGTACCTGGCACATGCTAGACATTCAGTAGATGTTAATTAAATTAACCCATTTTGGTTAAAATTCATTAATTTATTTTAACCCTCCTATAAATGACCGCGGGATGTGAAAAATGGAGGATTTATTTATTTTTCTTTCTCCCATATAGATGGAGCAGATGGAATGGGTATCTTTGATTTGTTAGACACAGGAGATGATCTTGACCCTGATATCATTAATATTCTCCCTGCATCTCCAACGGGGTCTCCTGTACATTCTCCAGGATCTCATTACCCCCATGGAGGTGATGCTGGCAAGGTAACCCTGTTACAAAAGCTTAGTTAATCTGAGTGTCATTCATTAACTTATTAATGGATTGATACATGGAATAAGACATTTTTTCCTTGGAAATTAGCAAGAAGTGAGATTAATAGTACATTCTTGCACTTTTGTCTTACAGATGTTATTACTTTGAATTGTGCATTATAGAGTCTCTTAAGGCTCTGCTGTCCCTGACTTCATGTTTTCTAGACTACTTGGCTTTAGTGCTTCTTTTGTAATTTACTTGCCACTTTACCATACCTTCTAATCAGGTATAGGATCAGATTATCTGCGAATTAGTGTATGCTCTAAGAGCTGCCATTCATATCAGGGCTGTGAGGAGGAACATAATAGAAATACTGATTTACTCATAAGAACAGAAGAAACACTGACCACCTTCCTTCTTCCCTGTCTTAAATTTTAACATTTGGGAAGCAGGCTGTCTTGTCCTTCTATTTGAACTCAAAACTAATGGGGCTTCATTTGAATAACATCTTTATTTGAGTGAAATTATATATATTGGTTATTTGATTGTTACAGAATACATATTTTTAGAACCTGCCTTTTTAAAATAAGGATGTTTCTCCAGTTTTACCTTGCATCCTTTCCTCCCCCCACCCCCTTTTTTTAAACTGGAAAGAAGTGAGATTATTGTGGTGCCTGGCTGGCTCAGTTGGTAAAGTATGCAACTCTTGATTTCAGGGTTTTAAATTTGAGCCTCACATTGGTTGTAGAGATTACATTTAAAAAAAAAAAAAAACCTTGGAAAAAAAAGTGAGGTTATTGAAAAAATATATATGTATATATAAAAGCACCAGTAATCTCACCACTTTAGTAAAATTGTTTTTACTTTTAGCAGATCACCCTCCTTTCACATGTATTTATATTGTAACTCTCAAAACATATAGATAAGTATAATCAGCTTTTAACGTTGTTTTCCCGTGATTTGTTATATCATTCCCAAAATGTTGGACATTTAAGAATCTTATTTTTTTCTGTTATAGGTGATATTGCAATGAACATTTCCTTGCATATCATTTTTCTTCTTTTTATTTATTTCCTTAACATAAATACCAAGAAATACATGGACTAATCTAAAGGATATGAGCATCACTTAATAGTTGTCCCTTCCTTTTGCCATAATGCTTTCCAAAACACTAGTGTTTCCAAAACACGTTTATAGTGTTAGATGAACAAAGCTAAATTTAATTTACCTATTGGATTGAGGTGTGGTGGTCAGGAATTAGTTGAGGGAATAATTAGGAAGTAAGTTAGGAATTTCATTGGACATTTTGTATTTTTAGTTGGCTGGAAAGGTTTAAAACACATACATTGAACATGGGCTCGGCATCAGAATACAAACTTTTTTGTTTTCATAATACAAACTTGTTAAACAGTTGGTATATTGATTTCCTCATGTAACTCTAAAAACTCATTCTTTTAATATTGTTACTACTTATGATCTTATTACTAAGTATGTAGCAATTGATGTTTTTCAGTATTCTTTAGTATTTTTTTTAAATTGATGTCGTAAGATAGTGAGACTGATTGCCATAAACCATTCTGTATATCTAGTGCCAAGGTGTATCAAATGAACTAACGTACTTTTAATTTTCTCTATTTAAGGGTCAGGGTACTGATCGTCTACTTTCAACAGAATCTCATGATGAAGTAACTAATATTCTTCAGCAACCATTGGCCCTTGGTTACTTTGTATCAACTGCCAAAGCGGGTCCATTACCTGACTGGTTCTGGTCAGCATGTCCTCAAGCACAATATCAGTGTCCCCTTTTTCTTAAGGTATTTCATCTCTATGCCAGTTCCTAAATAATGCTTATTGATGGCTTAATTCCAAAGAAATAGAAGTGTTTAAGGTGTTATTAAATGAATTGTGAAATATGACAAGATCACAAAGAAGTTATTATGAAACAGCTCTACTAAGTTGGAACTTTTAAATAATCTTAAGTCATATTTCTGGGACCTTTGCTCTTATATTTGTAGCTGCACATATGGAAGTTTAGAGCTGGGTGAACCTTATATTACTTTTAATCTAATCTTTTCATTTTCTAGGTGAGCATATTAAAGTTCAGAAAAACTCATTTGTCCAAAGTCATAAATTGGTAGTAGATCCAGGATTACAGTCTGGATCCTTTCATGATTATACCGTTACATGCCACAGTATTTTGGGGATTAAAGGATTCATAATCTTCTAAGAATATATTTGATATTTATGTCAATTTACTACCTCCTTAAAATTTTTTTCTAGCTTTGTGTAAATTGCTGTGTTAAAACTATTAAGTGGTTTCCAAGTGCTAAGATTCTCAAACCCATAGTGATTTATTTATCAAAACAAGTTCATTAGCAAATGACATAATGAGGTTGAGATACATTATAAAATGGTATGAGATGTGAAAGCCCTACCCAGAGTTTGTTACTTCTGTAGCTTACTACTGTTCCAAAATAGGAAATTCAGATCTGATTCACTTTTTATTATATACATGCACCAGAAGTTGACTGTTTTATTTCAGAAGTCATGCTAACCTCACTTCTTGCCAATTGATTTTTACTTGTAGTGTAAAAGTTGGATACTATGCTTTAGTTTTGGGGGGGTTATATTTTAGTGGGTACCTGAACCAATAGGCTTGCCTTCTCTTAAGCCTGTTGCTGTTAAATCTTGATACCCCTGGCCCACATACCATTGAGTCAGTGACATTTGAGACTAACCATTTGAACTTCTGTAGCACATTCATAAAGAATACAACAGCTCTTGATCTGAATTGACTATTGATGCAATAATAAATTTAGGCAGTGTCAGCCAGGGTAATAAAATTTGATCATATATGACTTCTCTTCCCTTTCCAATATATATATACAGTGGTCTATACAGATCTCATTATAAGAACATATTCTCAAGTGTGTTTCTGCAAAATAGCAGTCCTTGGTGTTTCTACAAAACAAAGGGATCTTTGGTCCTTTGGGAAATGTTGCACATGCTTTCTGCACCCCTTTTGTTGTTACAATACATGTATGCACATTAAAGCCTCTGAAAAAGAGCAGTAAATAACATTGTATACCTACTATTTCCCAAACTTACTTTAATACACAAGAAAGCAGTTGTGTAACACCAGTTAATAATTCATGACCTTAGTGTTTCACAGAACATTTTTTTAGGAAACACCACTTTACAAAGAGTCCAAGGGACTATCCAGATTCTTTTCTACTCAATATTTATTTGCAGAGAGGATAGTGTAAAGTGGGCATTCACCCTCAGATACAGTGTAACAAGATTAGGACTTCTGGTCTGAATTACCAGGTAAGGCATAATTTACCATAATTTTGTTCACCTTTTGTTTTCATACATTCCATTTTATTTCCTATACCCTAGGCAATAAAACCACCTGATGTGTTTCTCTTTACTTGGAAAAATAATAGATTGTTACCTAGATGATTAAAAGATCTTTTTATAATAGAAATTAAATAGTAATTTCTAGTACTGACTATATTCTAATTTGTAGTGATCTGCCATATGAGACTTCTACCCATAACTTATAAATCAAGAATATATGGGCAGTTAATATATATCTTTGGTTATATTCTTGAATATATAACACAAGAGTTTATATATATATATTACAGTTGTAGAGGAGAAATCACCTAAATATAAAGTAGTACCTTTTATAGTATACAGAATGAGATCTGCTAAGAGTTTGTCCATCTCTCATAGTTTTTTTTAACACACTTTATATATATTGACTCAATATATTAACAAAAGAGGATTCACTTTATTTATTTTTTTTTAAGATTTTATTTATTTGAGAGAGAGAGAAACAGTGAGAGAGAGCATGCGAGGGAAGAAGATCAGAGGAAGAAGTGGACTCCCCATGGAGCTGGGAGCCTGACGTGGGACTCGATCCCGGGACTCCGGGATCATGACCTGAGCAGAAGGCAGTCGCTTAACCAACTGAGCCACCCAGGCACCCAAAATGATTCACTTTAATTGAAATTCCTTTCTTCCACTCTTCATTGTCATACCGAAATGGGTGTGACAATTGTTACCAAGCCTCCATTATAAAATTGCATGGGTAAAAGAAGGCATTCTGTGCACTGTACTAGAGTGCTCACAATTCCACCATACGTAGGTTTGTTTAAAATTTATAGCTTTGTAAGCAGTATATTTGCATATGCTTACTACTCTTATATTTTTCAGTGCTAGATCTACGTGTATGTGCATAGTCTAAAAGTTCTAAATAACCTGTACACAGATTGACTATTCAGGTTTATCAGCTTAGAGCTTCTTTAAACATTACACATCTAGGCATGTTACACTCAGAAAATAGGTGACTTTTAAAATAAATAAATTTTTAAAGGATTATTATGTGGTCTCAAAAGCAATAGAGCTGATGAAAATAAATTAGGACTGAATATAAGTTATGCACTTAAAATTAATTCTGTAATAAACTGGTTAAACAAGAAGAACAAGCATTTTTATAGTGGTGCCCATTCATTACATAGGTCTGAAATGTATTTCATCAAGGACGAGACCTTGGAAAAATAAGGTAAAACCAACAACTTTTCCATTTGGCTGACAGATTCCCTGTTTTTTTAGGCCTCTTTGCACCTCCACGTGCCTTCAGTGCAATCTGATGAGCTGCTTCACAGTAAACACTCCCACCCACTTGACTCAAATCAGACTTCAGATGTCCTCAGGTATAACTCTTTCTACCATTAAATGTTCTCCATTGCGTCTTTGAAAGAATATAATGTCGATTCTTATGTATTTTTCTCATATTTGGCAATAATTTACAGTTGTGTACCCTTGGATCTCTAGGTGAAATACATCATTCAGAATGAGTGCTTTTCTTTCTAGCATGTGTAATCTACTTTTGAGAGTACTTTTTATGAAAATTAGTTAATCTTTAATCTCCCGTAGGACTCTTTATTCCATACCCTTCCACCATTTTTTAAAGTGGCATTGAATTTTAGATGCCATAATTGAGAACTGCTTCCAAAATCTACAGTGAAAGTAAATACATGACTTATACTTTTCAGGTTTGTTTTGGAACAGTACAATGCACTCTCCTGGCTAACCTGTGACCCTGCAATCCAGGACAGACGCTCATGTCTCCCAATTCATTTTGTGGTGCTGAATCAGTTATATAACTTTATCATGAATATGCTGTGATCTTCATCTGATGGAACTGTACAAGAAAAAAAACAAGGAAAAAAGATATTTTGCTGCAAGATTAAGTTACAGTTATCTTCTCAGTGAAAGTCATCTGTGATGGGGTCTAATTCTTATTACTTCAACAAATATTGTTTTGACTTGGGGGGAGGGGCTATAACCCTGCTATTTTTCATTGACTATACTGAACTCTAGGATGATGACTGATCATACAAAACGTATTATAACATTTTCGTAGCAAAATTAACCTTTTTTTCCAGTCACAGTATTTGTGAAAAGTAATGAGCCATAGTACCCAGTCATGTTAAATGAATATTAAAAGCATGGAGAGGAAACATGAGGAACAATGAATTTCAACATATGGCTTCAGAACATCAAGATGTTCTTGTATTGGATTATAGTATCTAGTATTCAAAAATGCCTGCATCTCTTATTTATTGTAAGTTTTTAAATGTATAAATTGTCTTATATTTCTTAACCTCTTTTATAAAAATTTTCCTAGAAGGTTTATACTGCCTTCTTGCTTTAAAGCAATTGGTCTAAAATATATGTAATCGTCTTAATTAAAAAGTTGCAGTAGGGTTGCTTTTAGAGTATTATTTTTTTGTAAGGGGGTGGGTGGGACAGTAAATTTGTATTGTCTCGATGTACAGTTTAATGGGGATAGAGGGGGAATAATGTCCATACCATTGTGTGTGGAGGATTTACAGCTAAGCTGTAGTTGCAGAGTACATGTACAGTAATGAAGTTCACTGTGTTTATAAATTGAAAAGGTACTGGGTCTTACAGCATTTTATATATCACACCTTTACAGAATAACATGATGGCAATATACAAGTGATATTGTTGGGTGGTTTAACTTAGAATAAAATGAGAATTCTTCAGTTATATTTTGTACTATGGTTTAGGGCTATGACTAATATTTCAGGCCATTTCCAGTGAAAGAAACTTAGTTTTACAAGAAAAACATTTGCTACTGAATGCTTAAACTAATTTTGGTGTTTAATGTTACATGCTTAAATGTTTTTTTTTTGTTTTTTGTTTTTTTTTTTTTGTTTTGACTGGCACATCTAGGCATGGGAATATTATTAATTATGAAAATTATCTTCAGGATCTGCTATAAGGTTGAAATTTAGCCCAGCTCTAGGCATTTTACAAATTATTTTAAGAACAGTCACTCTGATTGTTTGACTTTTTTGTTTTTTAAATTAAAGATTGGGAATGTGTGTGAGAGTATGCATATGTATGGGTGTGTGTGTGTGCAATCAAACTGTGGTGTAAATAGATTCTCAGTGAATTCTGGTATTCAGACTCTATTCCACTAGGTAAAGAACCATTTTCTAAACTTAACCTGTTTCCTTTTGCCTTTTTTATTTATTTAATTTTCTTGGTTTGGAGATGGCAGTCCCAAACACCAGAGTCTGTACTTTTCTATAACACAGCTCAGATTAAGGCAGGGCATATGCCAAGGAGGTTCTCACCTCCCTAAAGAAGGGACTTGAATTTTAGGGACTTTAATTCACCCCTTCCTTCAATACAGCTTTCCCCCTTCTTGTTTGCACATGCCAAGAGAAATGCTTTTATGCAGGCTTTACCCCATTAAAATGTTGTTTCTACAGTGCTGCTCACAAGAGAGCCCAAGTTAGCCTCCTACCTGTGTTGCTGACTTGAATTCACAGTCACCAAGTCTACCTATCTTTCTTGGAAGCAGTCTAGCAAAATTCCGAATTTGTACATTCACTAATTCTCCACAAAGACAAAATCAATTGTATTTACAAAACTGTAATTCGGTATGTTTTGTTTTGTTTTTACTGAAACTTGTTTTGTAAATACTATATGCTTAGCTTAAATATCACTTTCTTATGAACAGTATAACTTCTTCAAATTGTGTATATTAAAACATTAGCAAGTCTTGTTTTTTCTATAAAGAACACAACTGGTGACAAAGGTTTTCAATCACTTCTTCAAAATTACAATGCAATTTCAGTGATCAGCATTTTTGAAATTAAAATTTAAAGATCACATCTCTGCATTCATTTTTAAATTATGCTAGCACACTACAGATTATGTTGGCATGTTTCGTTCTGTACTTAAACTTGTCTGAGATTTGAGGGAAAAGATGCTTATTTGGGATTTCTATAAAAAGTATCCTTTTTTATATACTTAGCTCAGTAGTGACTTTTAAAAATAAAAGCTATATTCTCAGTTGTTTAGTATTACTAGCTTATAGTAACCACACCTCGGTTTGAAAATAGATTTTTAAAAAATTATTCCCTGACAGTTTCTTTTATATGGAGCCATAAGGAAGGAACCCAGTATACAATTCCTTTTTATCTGGGAATCAGGGAGTAGTTTCCAAATATACAGGATTTACTGATAAGATTTTTTTTCTTTCCTTCCCATATAAGTTCACACTTAAATAGAAAATTATTAAATAGCCATTAGAAAAGGTCAGGAGACTTATTTCAGAAAAAACATTAAGCCTTTTATGCAGGATGATGGATCTGACTTACTAATGTACTGTCACAGACAAGTATGGGTAGTTTTTTTTTTGTTTGTTTGTTTAAATGGTAAAGCAAAATAATATATACTTTATACCAGTTGATCACCAACACCTTGACTTCTTTGTTACAGTGCTAATGTCTGTTTTTTGTGCAGTTATCCATTACCAAGCAGGGTGGAAGTTCAGTATTTTGGCATTTAAAAGGATTAGTTATATAATGTCTGCTTCCAGCCAGTGAGAAACATCTAGCCATACTTTCTTATGCAAGCCATTCAGTTATCAGGACTGTGAATTAACACTGTATGAATAAATTTCTGTACACCTTATTGTTTGGCCAGAAGGCCACCAAGTGTACTTATATGTAATCCTTAAATTTTAAAGTAGCTGTAATTTTTAAATCTTTCTAAACTTTTCTTAAACCACTAAAAGTAAGCTCTTACTACTTAGTCAACTATCCTCAGCTGTATTCGTACTCAATTGTCAGTATGGCACAGATTACTGTATTAAAATATTCTCTTTTCGTCTTCATATTTACCTTCTGAGGTAATTTTTTAACTTAATGTGTTACTACAAAGATTTGCAGATCTTTAATCAAGCACTATGTTAATACTGTAATATCAAAATATTATGTTGCATTATTTAAAATGTTCAAATTGAATACATTAAAAAGAAGTTTTTAAATGCTGTTGCATCATATAATTTGCTATTCACCCACTATGGCATCACATATCAGTCTATTAATACATTTAATGTTGCATGAGTAATGTTTTGGTCTGGGTTTCCTCTTAAGATTTTAGTTTGTCTAAATTAAGGAAAATGTTTTTGACATACTTTCTTTTTTTGCCCCCACACCCTCACCCCCAGTCAGCTGGAAATCTTAACCTTCTGGTTTTTCTTAGTGTTTTAATGGGCCCAGAACTGTGGTTTAAATTTTCATATGTTTTCTCTTTTGTGGAGTATTAATTAAAAAACTGGATTTGGGACCTAAAATACTCCTCAGGTTGATATATTCATGAAGTTTTAAAATAGCTTTAGTTTTCAAAGTAAACTGGATTTGTGGACCTTAAAGTTACTGAGTTTAAACTACAAATTGTAACGTCATTACTGGACATGTCAGCATCAACTCTCTCAAAATAGCTTGGTCACTTTATGAAGGGGCGTTTTAAAGTTGTTGTTTAGCAGTGACATTTAATATGGTCCAATTGCCTTTTTTTTTTAATGTGACAAAAAAAGAATAAGGAACAAACACTATTGCTGCCGAATGCCATAACACTGAGTTGTACAAATTGTGATTGAGGAAATGGAAAGGTTTATACTTTTTAAAAAAAAAAAAACTTCAAATGGAATAAATTATTCATGAAGCCTTCATTGTGGTGTCTTATTCTGTTAAAAATATTTCCATCTTAAACATATGTAACAATTAGTAGTATTTTTTTTTCATCGTAAGTGGAAAGGGGTAACCTAAAAATTAATTGATGGACTTTTAATTTCTCCATCTGAAGTATTTTATTTTAAAAAAGATTTTAACTATATTAGTGACTAATAAAGTTGTATAGGTACATACATATTCCTTTTAGACTGATCAGTTTGGTATCAGTTTTCTAAACAAGTTACTTTCAAATATTTATTTTTATTTATTATTATTTTTAAAGATTTTATTTATTTATANTTAGACTGATCAGTTTGGTATCAGTTTTCTAAACAAGTTACTTTCAAATATTTATTTTTATTTATTATTATTTTTAAAGATTTTATTTATTTATATGACACAGAGAGAGATCATATCACAAGTAGGCAGAGGCAGGCAGAGAGAGAGAGAGGAGGAAGCAGGCTCCCCGCCGAGCAGGGAGCCCGATGCGGGCCTCGATCCCAGGACCCTGAGATCATGACCTGAGCCGAAGGCAGAGGCTTTAACCCACTGAGCCACCCAGGCGCCCACTTTCAAATATTTAAAGCTTAGTTCAATCCCATTTGATCACGTAAATGTTTCTGAAACGTAGGGGTTCAGATATGAAGAATCCATTAAAAATATTTTGTATAGGCAGCCATTTTAAATATTTTTGTACAAACTTAAGCTGACAAACCCCAAAATTGTGTTCATCTTGAAATAGTTTCTGCCAGCAAAAATTTTAAAATAAGCCTTTAAAAGAGATATGTTGTTGCAACTTGTAACTTATTAAGTTATTCTATGTCTCACAGTTCATATTACCTGTGATTTTTCTTGGTAGCTTAAAACCCTTTATGGCTGCTGCTTGATCTAAATACCAAAAGGTCTGTTCCCTGCCTTCTTTTCCACAAGCCTCAAAATGGGCTTCTTTCCTATGTTTTCCTCCCACTCCCTTAGGCATATGAGTTCTTTTAAAGCCATGTGGTTATTTTTGCCTTAAGACTTTCCCCACTTTCCAAGTACACCCCTTACTTCAGGCCAGGTCCCCAAGTTATTTTCCTTTATTGTAAGAATCTATGTGGAGACTTCATAGTGTTTTTCACAGTTTGTATGAACATTTGTCTCCTACCAAACAACCTCATGAGGGCAGAAATTGGGTTTATTTTGCTTATTGTTGCATCTAGAATCCAACACAACGTCTAGCACATTAGTAAGGCCCTGAAGTATTAGAACAGACTTCTTGTGATAAGTACCTCAAACTGTAGTACTTAGTTGAAGTGTGAGTTTTGCAAATAATTTAAATGAACTTGTATAAGTAATTAGGACTACTTCCACATTAGTAACGGTTTGGGATCACTAGATTAGGATTTTTGTGCTTTTTGGTTTGCCACCTTCTAGATGGTAACTACAGATAAAATATTGAATCTCTTGAGGTCTCAGTTTGTTCATTTGTACATGAACTCAAGAGTAACCATACCTTCCTAACATTAGCTTTGTGAATCTCAAAAGATTATAAAAACACTTAGAAATTTGTAAAATACAAATGTGAGGGACGATAATACCTATGCTCTCTAGAAGAGTCAAATCCAGAGTAATTAAGGCGTGCCAGAGGGAAAAAATGCTTAAAGGCTACAACAGGACTTTTAAAATACGCTTCCATGGGCACCTGGGTGGCTCGGTTGGTTGATAGTCTGCCTTCAGCTCAGGTCATGATCTCAGGGTCCTGGGATCGAGTTCCACAAAGATGCTCAGTGGGGAGCTGCTTCTCCCTCTCCCTCTGTGCTCTCCCTCTCAAAATCTTAAGTAAAAAAAATGCTTCTAGCAAGATCAAGGATGGAAAAAATGCGAAGAATCAAGTATTTAATACTTTATCTCCCTTCTAAAGGGAGAAACTAAAAAGAAACCAGCTTGAAGGTTCTTCAAGCTCTAAAATGTAAAATAATTTGCCTATGATGAAATTAAAATCTGAGATAGTTAACTGACTAAAAGGATATAAAGGTGCCAAGTCCAAGAAATTTACATCCTCAGTGCTAAAAGACTTTGTAGGTAATTATTTCAGAAATGCTGTAGAAAACTGGAAGATGCCAGAGGAGTGGAAATGTACAACTTTCCTGGTCTTTAGTTTTAAAAAGTTAGAAACCACTGACAAATTTACTTCATTTTATGAACAAATCACTAGAAACCAGCAGTTTCACTAAAGCACTCTGTTTAATAGACTATCTGCTATACACTAGTTATGAGATACAAATCTTTGACATTTAGCCCTAGTCTACGGAGAAACATACTTTTATTACATAATTAGTACCATAGGCCTTCTAGAGTAATATAATAATGTAGTGCATATACAAGAGAGAATATAATAGTTGAAATCAACCTCTGCATTTTGACAGCAATAACAGAATGTAGAGATGCATATTTAGGTTATTTAATAAAGTTTCAAGGTATCATTACACTGAAATCAATTCAAACCAGTATTAAGTACCATACTGTGCCAAAGGCAAAGAAATATAGTTCCTGCCTTCCAAGTACTTACATTCTGGTAGGAGGGATGAGGGGTTTTTTGTTTTGTTCGGTATTTTGTTTTTAGAAGAGATAAGTTCTAACAATATAGTGCAATATGTGAAGTACTACGATGGAAGGAAGCAAAGGGTGTCTTGGGAACATCAATGAGGGATACTTAAATCGAATGAAGAGATAGGTGATTTGTCAAGGAAAGATTTCTTAGCAAGGAAACATGGAGTGAGACGTAAAGGATATATTACTACATAAAGAGAATAAAGGAATTTCAGAGGGAAGGAACAGGCTGTGGGGGTGGGGAGAGGGCCCATGAATAGCATGAAGGATTTGGGAAACAAGCAGCTCCGCTCCAACAGACTAAAACAGGTGCTTATAGGGGATAGATAATGCAGGAGTCCAAGCCAGAATTAAGTCAGACATGAAAAACTCTTTAATTTTGAGTGCAACCTTAGGGAAAATGAACTTTATCCCAAAGCAGGGAAGTGTTTTTAGTAGTTGGGATGATTAATAATTAATTGAACAATCATACCAAAAAAGGCTTGATCAAGGGAGCTGTTACCAACCTGGAGGGTGCTTCTAATCTTGTGCTATAGAATCCTGGCTGGACCCAATTCTATTCAATATTTTACCCATAAAATTAATGACGATATTACCTGCATAGCCAAAGCAGATAGCCAGTGTTGGAGTCCAAAAGATCTCAAAGGAGAAAACAATAGAAGGAATCTTAATGATATAAATAGGACTCTATTGAGGATAATTAAAAAAGAGTTCCATGTTGGGATGCTTGGGTGGCTCAGTTAAGCATCTGCCTTCAGTTCAGGTCATGATCCTTGGGATCAAATCCCACATCTGGCTCCTTGCTCAGTGGGGAGCCCGCTTCTCCCTCTGCCTCCTGTTTCTCCTGCTTGTGCTCTCTCTCCCTCTCTCCCACTAACAAACAAATAAATAAAACCTTAAAAAAAAAAAGTTCCACATTGAGAAAACTGGAGTTAGATGGCTCCTGAGATCGTTTTGCTTTGAAATTCTATGATTTTATTTCCAAAGAATATTGATCTTCTTTTAAATACCCAGGTCTTCTAAATTTCTTGAAGCTCATTTACTTGGCAACACTCTACAGCTAGTATACCTGAAACATCATATTGTTTTTTCTTTCTTTTTGTTTCTCCTTTTCTTTGTCCCCTTAGTTTTACTGAAAAATAGAGTGGAAAAGAGTAAAGTAAGCCAGTCAGAGGAGGATATTTACCTCACTTAGGAAGGAGTTTGCTATTTTGACCGTAAGTATAGGAACTACACAACATGTGTCACCATATCTAAACACCAGTAATTGTAAGACATTATTTTATGTACCACCAAAACATAAAAAAGGCTAAGTAAATTACATTACTGATTTTAAGACATCCCAATTTCAGGTGCAACGGTGGTTCAGTAGGTTAAGCATTCAACTCTTTTTTTCTTTTTTAAGATTTTTTATTTATTTTATTTTGACAGAGAGAGATTACAAGTAGGCAGACAGGCAGGCAGAGAGAGAGGAGGAAGCAGGCTCCCCACTGAGCAGAGAGCCCGATGCGGGGCTTGATCCCAGGACCCTGAGATCATGACCTGAGCCAAAGGCAGAGGCTTTAACCCACTGAGCCACCCAGGCGCCCAAGCATTCAACTCTTGATTTTGGCTCAGGTCATGATCTCAAGGGTTGTGAGATCGAGCCCCACCTTGGGCTCTGCATTGGGCATGGAGCCTGCTTAAGATTCCCTGTCTCTCCCTCTGCCACTTCCCCACCACTTGGGCATGTGCTCTTTAAAAAAAAAAAAAAAAGTCCCATTTTCACAAACGTTAAAATGTAATAAAAAGGGGGGTACTTCGGTGGCTCTGTCAGTTAAGTGTCTGAGTGTCTTAATTTTGGCTCAGGTCATGATCTCACACTCTTGAGATCAAGCCCAATATAGAGCTCTGTGCTCAGTGCAGAGCCTGCTTCAGGATTCTCTCTTTACCTCTCCCTCTCTCTCAAATAAATAAAAAACTTAAGAAAATAAAATCTGAAAAAAAGTTACCACAGAGTTGATGAAATATATCTTGTGAGTAGAAATGGTAATGAGCTCAGTACGACATTGGTCTTAAAAGGGGGTTATTTCCTCAACCATTTTCATATCACAAAGGGTACACCATAATTAGATAAGATACTCCTTTAATAATCCAAGTTTTGTGGTTTATAAGCAACTACATGTTAGGGGTACTTTATCTTTACTATAAGTTCTTCATCTAATTAAATTTAAATTTCAGAGCTGCCAAGTCTTTAAAAAGTTATTTTAGTATAGTTTGGGAATGAACCTCAGAGGAAGCAGATTTAAAACTCAAAAGTTCATGAATAGTGGTGTGTAAACACAAACACACACACACACACACACACACACACAGAGGAATGGAATATTATGCAGCCATCAAAAAACCGAAATCTTGATATTTGCAATGATGTGGATGGAACTAGAGGGTGTTATGCTAAGCGAAATAACTCAATAAGAGAAAGACAATTATAATATGATCTCTCTGATAAGAGGAATCTGAGAGGCAGGGTGGGGGACTTGGGGAGAAGGGAGGAAAAAATGAAACAAGATGGGACCAGGGCGAGAGACAGACCATAAGAGACTCTTAATCTCAGGAAACAAACTGAGGGTTGCTAGGGGGGAGGGTTGGGGGAAGGGATAGGGTGGATGGGTTATGGACACTGGGGAGGGTATGTGGTATGGTGAGTGCTGTGAATTGTGTAAGACCGATGATTCACAGACCTGTACCCCCGAAACAAATACATTATGTATTAATAAAAAAAGAAGTTCATGAGTAAAAGAAGTTCACTTTTTTCACTCAGTTCTACATGATGGTCAAAGTTATTTCACTGGCAAACATTACAGTGTAGATTTGAAAGACTTTGACTACGTGGATATGAGTGGAGAGTGGCTGGAGCATGGGATGACTTCCAGGTTTCTGGCCTGAGCAATTCTGGGTAGTGGACGATATTCACTGAGGTAAGAATTGAGAAGAGAAGAATAGGATGCCTGGGTGGCTCAGTCAGTTAAGCAGTTAAACATCTGCCTTTGGCTCAGGTCATAATGCCAGGTTCCTGGGATTAAGTCCTCCATCAGGCTTCTTGCTCAGGGAGGAGCCTGCTTCTCTCTCTGCCTCTGCCACTCCCCCTGCTTGTGCTCTCTCTGACAAATAAATAAATAAAATCTTAAAAAAAAATTGGAAGAGAAGCAAAGGGGACTTGGAAGAAGATAAGTGTCAGCACTCATCACCTTTACACTCCAGCTATCTTATTTGGGCTGGGTGTGTTCTGCTGTTTTTTCCTTCCTCTTTCATTTTAAAAAGATTTTACTTACTTGAGAGAGCATGAGAGGGGAAGGGTCAGGGGGAGAAGCAGACTTCCCACTGAGTGGGGAGCCCCATGCAGGCAGGACTCATTCGTGGGACTCTGGGATCATGACCTGAGTTGAAGGCAGACGCTGAACTGAGCCACCCAGGCACCCTTTCTCCTTTTTAAAAATTTAAAGTCAATTAATTAACACATAATGTATTATTAGCTTCAGAGGTAGAGGTCAGTGATTTATCAGTCTTTTTTTTCTTTAAATATAATTAGGCTTCCCTTTATATATGTATCTGTATTACTGTACTTTTTCTCATTTTTAAAAATTTAAATTCATTTAATTAACATAATTATTAATTTCAGAGGTAGAGGTCAGTGATGCATCAGTCTTATATGTAATACCCAGTGCTCTCCTTAATGTCCATTACCCAGTTACCCCTTCCTTTGTCCCCTCCTCAGCAACCCTGTTTGTTTTCTATGATTAAGAGTCTCTTATGGTTTGTCTCCCTCCCTGATTTCTTTTATTTTTTCCTCTCTTGCCCTATGATCCCCTTTTGTGTCTTAAATTCCACATATGAGTGAGATCATATGATAATTGTCTTTTTCTGATTGGCTTATTTTGCTTAGCATAATACCCTCTAGTTCCATCCACATCATGGCAAATGGCAAGATTTCATTTCTTTTTGATGGTTGAGTAGTATTCCTGTGTGTGTGTGTGTGTGTGTGTGTATACATACACACACCACATCTTCTTTATCCATTCATCTGTTGATGGACATCTGGGCTCTTTCTAGAGTTTGGCTATTGTGGACATTGCTGTCATACACATTGGGGTGCAGGTGCCCCTTTGGATCACTACATTTGTATCTTCAGGGTAAATACCCAGTAGTACAATTGCTAGGTCATAGGATAGTTCTATTTTCAAATCTTTGGGGAATCTCCATACTGTTTTCCAGAGTGGCTGCACCAGCTTGCATTCCCACCAACAGTGTGAAAGGGTTTCCCCTTTCTCCGCATCCTCACCAACATCTGTCATTTCCTGACTTGCTAATATTAGACATTCTGACTGGTGTGAGGTGGTATCTCACTGTGGTTTTTTTTTTTTTTTAAGATTTTATTTATTTATTTCACAGAGGGAGAGAGATCACAAGGAGGCAGAGAGGGAGGCAGAGAGAAAAGGGGAAGCAGCCTGTACCCCTTGGGCAAAGAATAAAAATAAAATTAAAAAAAGAAAAAAGAAAAAAAAAGAAAAGGGGAAGCAGGTTCCCTGCTGAGCAGAGAGCCCAATGCGGGCCTCGATCCCAGGACCCTGAGATTATGACCCGAGCCAAAAGCAGAGGCTTTAACCCACTGAGCCACCCAGGCGCCCTCACTGTGGTTTTGATTTGAATTTTCCTGATGCCAAGTGACATGGAGGTTTTTTTCATGTCTGTTGGCCACTTGGATGTCTTCTTTGCAGAAATGTCTGTTCATGTCTTCTGTCCATTTCTTGATTGGATTGTTCTTTGGATGTTGAGTTTGATAAGTTCTTTATAGATCTTAGATACTAGCCTTTTATGTGGTGTGTCATTTGCAAATATCTTCTCCCATTCTGTCAGTCATCTTTTGGTTTTGTTAACTGTTTCCTTTGTTGTGCAAAAGCTTTTTATCTTGATGAAGTCCCAGTAGTTCATTTTGCTTTTGTTTCCCTTGCCTCTGGAAATGTGTCTAGCAAAAAGTTGCTGTGGCTGAGGTCACAGAGTTTGCTGCCTGTGTTCTCCTCTAGAATTTGATGGATTCCTATCTCACATTTAGGTCTTTTCATCATTTTGAGTCGATTGTGTATGGTGTAAGGAAATGGTCCAGTTTCATTCTTCTGTTTGTTGCTAAGTGGGATTTATTCCTGGGCTGCAAAAGTGGTTCAACATCTGCAAATCAATGTAATACACTACATAAATAAAAGAAAGGACAAGAACCATATGATCCTCTCAATAGATGCACAAAAAGCATTTGACAAAGTACAGCATCTTTTTTTTTTTTTTAAGATTTATTTATTTGAGAGAGAGAGAGCATGAGAGGGGAGAAGGTCAGAAGGAGAAGCAGACTCCCCATAGAGCTGGGATCCTGATGTGGGACTTGATCCTGGGACTCTAGGATCATGACCTGAGCCGAAGGCAGTTGCCTAACCAACGGAGCCACCCAGGCGTCCCCAGCATCCTTTCTTGATTAAAACTCACAGTGGGGCGCCTGGGTGGCTCAGTGGGTTAAAGCCTCTGCCTTCAGCTTGGGTCAGGATCTCAGGGTCCTGGGATCGAGCCCCGCATCAGGCTCCCTGCTCAGTGGGGAGCCTGCTTCTCCTTCTCTCTCTGCTTGCCTCTCTGCCTACTTGTAATCTCTCTCTCTCTCTGTAAAAAAAAAAAAAAAAAAAAAAAAAAAAAAGGAAAGCAAACCCCAACTCTTCACAGTGTAGGGATAGAGGGAACATACCTCTATCATATCATAAAAGCCATCTATGAAAAGCCCACAGTGAATATCAGTCTCAATGGGGAAAAACTGAGAGCTTTCCCCCTAAGGGGAACATGGCAAGGACATCCACTATCACCACTGTTGTTCAACATAGTACTAGAAGTCCTAGCCTCAGCAATCAGACAACAAAAAGAAATAAAAGGCATTCAAATCAGCAAAGAAGTCAAACTCTCACTCTGTAGATGACACGATACTCTACGTGGAAAACCTAAAGGACTCCACCCCAAAATTTCTAGAACTCATACAGGAATTCAGCAACACGTCAGGATACAAAATCAACGCACAGAAATCAGTTGCATTTCTATACACTACCAATGAGACAGAAGAAAGAAATTCAGGAGCTGATCCCATTTAGAATTGCACCAAAAACCACAAAATATCTAGGCATAAACCTAACCAAAGAGGAAAAGGATCTATACTCAGGAAACTATAAACACTCATGAAAGAAATTGAGGAAGACACAAAGAGATGGAAAAATATTCCATGTTCATGGACTGGAAGAACAAATATTGTTAAAATGTCTATGCTACCTAGAGCAATCTATACATTCACTGCAATCCCTATCAAAATACCATCAACTTTTTTCACAGAACTGGAACAAATAATCCTAAAATTTGTATGGAACCAGAAAAGACCCCAAATAGCCAAAGGAATGTTGAAAAACAAAACCAATGCTGGTGACATCACAGTCCTGGACTTCAAGCTCTATTACAAAGCTGTCATCATCAAGACAGTACGGTACTGGCACAAAAACAGACACACAGATCAATGGAACAGAATAGAGAGCCCAGAAATGGACCCTCAACTCTATGGTCAACTAATCTTCAACAAAGCAGGTAAGAATATCCAATAGAAAAAAAGACCGTCTCTTCAACAAATGGTGTTGGGAAAATTGATCTGCTGTTATCTTAGACTGAGATGGATCTGCATGTTGTTTCTCTATTAATGATCACAGGATCATAAACAACTAGAGTTGGAAGAGATCTTAAAAATCACTTAGTTCATGGGCACCTGGGTGGCTCAGATGGTTGAGCAACTGCCTTCGGCTCAGGTCACGATCCTGGAGTCCCTGGATCAAGTCTTGCATGGGGCTCCCAGCTCCATGGGGAGTCTGCTTCTCCATTTGACCTTCTCCCCTCTCATGTGTGTGCTCTCTCTCTCTCAAATAAATAAATAAAATCTGTAAAAGAAATCACTTAGTTCACATTCCTTTTCTCCTCTCATTCACTCATCAAAACAGTCTTTGATTTTTTCTTCATACTCCTCCTGTGAAATGACCATCCAGGGAGATTAAATTGTTTAACCTCTCTTGGTCTTAATTTCCCCACAATTATGAAATAGAGACCATTACCTACCTCAGAGAATTAAATCAGATAATAGATATAAAATACTAGTGCCTAGCAAGTGTTCAATAAATGTTCTTATTAAATATCAGCTTAAAAGTGAAAATGTACAATTTGTAAGCTAAGAGACTGTGAAATCAATTTTAGTGTGTAGTGATCAGCAATTAAAAAAAATTTTAAGATTTTAAGTAACCTCTACACCCAATGTAGGGCTCAAACTTAGAAACCCTGACTGGGATCAAAGGTTGCATGCTCCACTGACTGACTGATCTAGCCAGGTGCCCCGTGACCAGCAATTTAAAGAAATGAAATAGGGAGCACCTGGGTGGCTTAGTTGGTTAAACGTCTGCCTTGAGCTCAGGTCATGATCCTAGGATCCTGGCATCCAGCCCTGTATTGGGCTCCCTGCTCAGTCCTGTGTTGGGGAGTCTCCTTCTCCCTCTCCCTCTCCCTTTCCCGCTGCTCATGCTCTCTTGGTCAATCTCTCTCAAATAAATAAAATCTTAAAAAAAAAAAAGAAGTAGAACATATAACATGTAGTATGTGTACTCATAAAAATTTTGTTCCATTTAAATGTGGTACAGGGGTGCCTGGCTGGCTCAGTTGGTGAAGCATGCAACTCTTGATCTTGGGGTTGTGAGTTTGGCCCCCATGTTGGATGTAATAACTTAAGAAAATAAAATCTTAAAAAAAAAAGGTGGGTATATATGTATATGTGTGTCCTGGGTCACAGCGTGAAATGTATTACTGTAGGTCAGGTGGAAAAAAGTTTGAGAAACAGTGCAATACACATTAGTTCTTTTCTTTGCTGATTTTTAGTGTTGCAAGCAGTCTTTATTAGGAGATTATCATTCTATGCAAGACTTAGTAACTACACAGTATCAAGTTCCAGCTCTGCAAAATATTTTTGTTTCCAGTTTGTAGCACAGTATCTGGTAAACAGAAGGTACTAAATGCACACTGATTGTACCAGGAATTAGAAATAGTATGAAAATATATAGAGATTAGTAGTTCTTAATCTTTTCTGGGTGCTTAGACTCCCTTTGAGAGGTTGTTGCAAGTTTTGGACCCTCTTTCCAGAAGTGCAAGCACTCACAATTTTGCAGGTTTTAGGGAATTCCTGAAACTCCATCCATCACTCTAAGGATCTGTGGACCCTAAATTTTTGGGTTTTGTTTTTAAATTGAAGTATAGTGGACATACAATGTTACGTTAGTTTCAGGTGTACAATATAGTAATTGGACAACTCTATGTTATGCTGTACGCTCACAAGTGTAGCTACCGTCTACTACAATACCACCGACTACAATTTCTATGTTGCAAGGGAGTTACTCGTTCCATAACTAGAAGCCTGTACCTCCCACTCACCCATTTTTCCCACCCCCCACCTCCTGACCCTAAAGTACAGAACCCTGAAATTAAGATGTTTAACTTCCGACCGTGAGGGTGTGAGGTCTAGAGCGGAAGAAAGCTGAGAAGAGATTAATTTTTACATTCATCTGTAAATGCTAGGATTCTAGAACTTTGGCGCTAGGAGGGCATAGGCAGATATTGAGAGAAGAGTACAGTCTGATTCCATTGGTGTTCCGGTCAAATAGTGGAAACAACTTAAACATTTCTTTTACATACGTTACTTCATTCAAGTGCCGCAAAAATCCTGTGACGATGAAACTGCAGCTCGGGAGGACTTAATCGAAAAGGACATAGGTGGTAAATACGCTTTGGGGAAGGCACGGGAAGAAGCACCACTCTAACTCCGTGCGGAGAGCGGCGTCGTCAGGCAGGGCCGCGGCGGGGAGGAAGGGGTGGGGCCGCGCACGCGCACCGTCGCATCAACGCCGAACGCCTCTGGGTTTCCTTTCGCAGCCAGCCGTCTTCTCAGTTCAGTACGGTGGCCGACGGGAGCCAGACGCTGGGGATGAATGAAGGTGCTGGTTGCAGGTTGAAACAGCCCCCTCCGCTTTCCCCTCCCTTCAGTGCGGGTTCTTTCTTTGTGCTTGTGCGGTGTCCCCATACAGCCTATCGCACGGCCGACCCCTTTGACCCCGGCGTCTGGGTTTTTGGTGCCTGGGACGACTCAGGGCACAGTTAGGATTGGCGAACCGGGGTTTTCGCCTAGGCCCAACTTCGGATCACGCTCGCGATTTCTACTGCGTCCCGCCTTTAGGGCGCGGAATCCGTGTTGGGTCCCGGGAAGTTGGAGGGCAAGTCTTAAGGTACGATGGAGCTTCCGCCTCTCAGGCCTTAGCGCGTTCCCAGGTCCATGTCGGTCACTGGCCTTACATTTCTCTGCCAGAGCGAGTGGTTGGTTCTCGTTACGCTGAGGGCGAGACCTGTGAGCACGCACACGTCTTGGTGCCTGTTCTCCCTCAGCCCGCCCTTCTGTTAAAAGGGCAGCTCCTTTTGCTTAAAAACAAAGTAACGTTTCTGCCCAGGGCTCTGTTAACCCCCGGTTTGTCTAGTCTGTGGGTTTTAGAGGGGATGGCTTTGGCCACCTACTGCCTGCTCTTTTGGACGGGGGTGGGGGGGAAGCTTCTGATTACTAGTGAAGGCAGAGAAGTGCCCAAGTGGAACTCCTCTTTCTCCCATAGCGAATTGTACCTCCATAGCTGTTTTTCGCCCCATGCAACACAAGGGAGGTTAGGATAGCGTTATGGCCTCCAGAACGTTGAATCTGGCATTGCTTTCGGCTAGTGAGGAGATTTAGCTTCCATTGACTTGTGGAGGGTGGAAAAGAGAAGCCTAACAGTTCTTGACATTTGTTGAGTAGGCATAAGAAACTAAAGAGGAAGAGGAACATTCTTTAGTACTCATTTTTATTTGCATTATGGTGCTCAGGTAATTGATGCAGTGGAGAAAGTCTTGGACTGAGATTTAGCAGAAGAGGGTTCAGCCTTGGATTTTGCCACTAGCTAGTCATCACTATATGTCTGTTACTTAATCTCTCTGGGTTTCATATTTCTCCTTTGCAAAATAAGTATTAGAACAGAAGATCCCTAGGGCTGGAGGAGATATTAATGTAGTTTTCTTTCTCACTTTTTAGGTGGGAGTAAAAACATAGGGAGCCTTTAATTGTGCCAGAAACATAGCCAGCTTGGGAACCTATTAAAGAAAGACCACGTTTTTCAGGGTTTTTAAAAAGAGGGGCATTCATACATGTAGGAGTTATACCTACTTTCATTTTTTTTTAATCATTAGGCTCAACAGTGATAATGGCTGAGTGTACAAATCTTCAGTTTGTCAGCCCTTTTGCTTTCGAGGCAATGCAGAAGGTGGATGTTGTTCGGTTGGCATCTTTAAGTGATCCGGAATTAAGACTTCTTCTGCCCTGCTTGGTGCGGATGGCACTGTGTGCTCCTGCTGACCAGAGCCAAAGCTGGGCTCAGGATAAAAAACTGATCCTTCGTCTTCTCTCTGGAGTGGAAGCTGTCAACTCCATTGTTGCGTTGTTGTCTGTGGATTTTCATGCTTTAGAACAGGATGCCAGCAAAGAACAGCAGCTTAGGTAATGTTGTGTTATATAATATGTGGATTGGGATTTACTTAGATTTGTCAAAGAAGATGGAATAAAATATTTCTTTGGAGCTTTTAGGACTTTTTATTGGATGCACTCTCCCAGAAAAGATTGAGAATCTTAACTTTGGAGAGCATTTAACCTAGTTCTTTTCTATTTAAAGCTAAAATTCTAGAATCTTTTGAATTCTATATTCTAAAATGTGTAGAGAGAAGTTTAGCTACATATACTGTTGTATTCATGCTAAACTGATTAGATCAGTTACTCTCAATGTAAAGTGGGTAGGGTAAGTTCTCCTAGAATAGAAGTATTTATTGGAATCACCCAGGAGGCTTTTTGAGCTTACATTGATTTCCCAAAATTCTGGGCAGTTGTTTGGTTCTTCCCTACCCATTGTGAATCCAATATCGAGCCATTGTTGTTCATCGAAGTAGCTGTCAGCTATTAGTTGGAGTCTTTATATAGGTTGTGAATCCCTGAAATAGGCAAACTAAATAATATTTCAGAAGTATTACATTCATGAAATGTATGAAAAGAATTCATGTTCTTTTGTAGATTATTTCAACTAAAGATAATTTTATATTATTTCTGTCAGTGTTTTCATGATTATTGTTTTACACATTTGTACTTGATTAGGCATAAACTTGGAGGAGGCAGTGGAGAGAGCATCCTGGTATCACAGCTTCAGCATGGATTGACGTTAGAGTTTGAACACAGTGATTCACCTCGTCGATTGCGTCTTGTGCTTAGTGAACTATTGGCAATTATGAACAAGGTGCATTTATTTTAATCACACATCAGAATATGCATGATTTTATGTCTACACGTAGAAAGTAGAAACGGGGGATGCCTGGGTGGCTCATTGGGTTAAGTGTCTGCTTTCGGCTCAGGTCATGATCCCAGAGTTCTGGGATTGAGTTCAGCATGAGGCTCCTTGCTCAGCAGGTAGCCTGCTTTTCCCTCTGCCTGGCCCTCCCCCTGCTTGTCCTCTTTCTCTCTCTGACAAATAAATAAGTAAAATCTTAAAAAAAAAAAGAAAGAAAGAAAATAGAAACAGCCTAGAAGACAGGCAAGTTGCATCCTCTTTTACATATATTTCTATTTGTTTTGAAAGTGTTTTCCTTTGAAAGGTTTAAAAGGATATTAAATGCCTACCTTTCTTTCTCTACTATTTTTTTTTAAGATTTTATTTATTTATTTGAGAATGAGAGAGAGAGCATGAGGGGAGAAGGTCAGAGGGAGAAGCAGACTCGATCCCGGGACTCCAGGATCATGACCTGAGCTGAAGATAGTCTCAACCAACTGAGCCACCCAGGTGCCCTCTTTCTCTACTATTTGCTCTCATTTATACCAATTCTGTATTTTCTACTGTAGAGATTTTTATCTCTATGGACTCCATACAATGAGTTCCTGATATCTAGAAGAGTACATAGTTCAAGACTTCTACAAATTACCAAATTTGATAATATCTTTATAAGATATGATTTCCCTCATAAAATGTTATAAAACATAACTGAAAAATGTAAGTGATTCCTTTAGACATTGAATGAGCATTCATTATCTCATATAACAGTGAATAGGGAATATCAAAGCTGAATTGGATGTAGGATCATTGGCTAGCCTTACTCACTAGATGATTGAATTGCTTCTATACACTACAGAAAGCTATACAACTTTGCATGTCAGCAAAATGATAGATTACTTAGTTCATGGACCTTTGGGTAATTATGATTAATTGAAACTCTGAATTTAAATTTGTGCATGTTCAGGGGTCTACTCTAAAAAGAATTAAGCTGGATCTTCATGTTAAGATGGCTTATATATTAAGCCCAGATTTTCAGAGGCAAAAGTTATTTACTGTTAGAATTTCAAGGTCAGTTACTTCAGTTACTTTTTAATAAATAAAGTTTAGTTTTATAAACTGTGGACCATACAACTCTAAATTCTGTATCCAAAGAAAATACTGGTGGTGGGTAGGGGGGTGCAGTTAGTCAGTTTTAGATAGTCTTTAAGATATGTTAGAAATTTTTAATTTTTTCTTAAAATTTATTTATTCATTTTTTAATTACAGTATATCTGATACAAATCTTTTATTTTTATTTTTTAAAGATTTTATTTATTTATTTGACAGAGAGGTAGAAAGCACAAGTAGGCAGAGCAGCAGGGAGAGGGAGAAGCAGGCTCTCCACAGAGCAGGGAGCCCGATGTGGGACTCGATCCCAGGACCCTGGGATCGTGACCTGAGCCGAAGGCAGTGGCTTAACGGACTGAGCCACCCAGGCGCCCTGATACAAATCTTTTAAAATATGTTTTCCTATTACAAACAATTATTTCTTCCTGTTCTTTTCTACTGTACTATGGGCTTAATTTCAATCAATATCTTTCCAACATTTTCTTCTTAATATCTAACTTATGGATCTAGTAAAGTAAGAAAGGAGAAAGACCTTTCTCCTCTGAGTGGTTTCCAATATTTCACTTCAGAACTCTTCAGGAAATGGGAAGTGTGATGAGACTACTATAGGAAATTTTTTAAAATTTGGTAGGTACTTCTGTTGATCTACATTTTTATTTTTTGTTTTTCCTACAGTTCATTTGCTATTGAATATACTTTATATTTGTTATACTGCTTTAAGTTTACCATTTCTGGCCTTTTTTTTTTTGAGCTATAATTTTTGTAGGTAGCATTCCTAGTTCATTTGTTTGGCTTGTCTTATCTTTAATTCCAGATATCTCCAAATATTTATATAGATATAAATTATTGAGACCCATATTGCCATGTCTGAATAATAATTAATGTGACTGTGATTAAAATGGCTAAAATTTATCAAATATTGTATATTCTGCTGCAGGATATTAATGACATATTTAGAAACATGGTCTGTAAGCTCAATAAATAATTATAAAAATAGCAAGGGATTTAGTACATTATCTGAAATTAATAGAGCTCATCATTTCTTTTGTTTCTTTTTCTTTTTTAAGGTGTCTGAGTCCAGTGGAGAATTTTTTTTTAAGTCATCTGAGCTATTTGAGAGTCCAGTCTATTTGGAGGAAGCTGCTGATGTACTTTGTATTTTACAAGCAGGTACTGTAATGACTACTAAGATACATTGCATTCATAGTTTCTTATTAAATGGTACTGTGTAACTTCTTAACTTGGAAATTGTGTTATTTTATATAAATATTTCATATATTTAATACAAACACACCTTAAAATGTTAAGACAAAAATGGCTAGCAATAGGACAATGATTAAGTAGATTATATTATTTCCGTAGTATGGCATGTTATATAGCCATTAACATAGTATATTTGAAGGAATTTAATGATCTTTTGGAAGATGGTCATAATCTGTAAGTGAAAAAAATCAAAGGGTAAAATGATAAGTAGAATAAATCCCAACTTTGTTTAAAGTTAAGATAATACCTGTGGGGGGATTTAAATATTTCAAATTAATAACTTTGAACGATTGAATTAGAACGATAGAGGACATAAAAATGCAAAGATTTGCATGAAAATCCCTCTTGCCCAGCACTGTCCAGTGTCTCAGTGGCAGTGATGCATGTTGTACTTTCCAGTACAGTAGCTACTAGCTACGTGTGGTTACAGATTAGTTGAAATGTGGCTAGTGGGACTGAACTATTTTTAATTTTATTTAATTTGAATTAATTAATTTTTTTGGAAAGATTTTATTTTTAAGTTATCTCTACATCCAGAGACCCTGAGACCAGGAGTCTGCATGCTTTATCCACTGAGCCAGCTAGGTGCCCCAGTTAATTTAAATTTAAATAGCCACATGTGGCTGGTGGCTATCCTACTGAACAGTTCAGCTCTAGACTATGAAAAGAAATTACCTTAATTGCTTTTATTTTTATTTTTTAAAAGATTTTATTTCTTTATTTGTTAGAGAGACAGAGCCAGAGAGCACAAGCAGAGGGAATGGCAGAGGGAGAGGGAGAAGCAGGCTCCTCGCCGAGCAGAGAACCCGATGTGGGGCTCCATCCCAGGACTCTGGGATCATGACCTGAGCTGAAGGCAGATGCTTAACCATCTGAGCCACTCAGGCACCCTCTCCTTAATTGCTTTTAAATGACATTTTTGGAATGTCAAAAAATGCTTCTGTATAATACAATGAAATATCACTCCTTACTAGTAACAATAACTTTGTTTTCTTGTAGAGCTTCCTTCCCTGCTTCCTATAGTGGATGTAGCTGAAGCCTTGCTACATGTTAGAAATGGTGCTTGGTTCTTATGTCTTTTGGTGGCCAATGTTCCTGATAGTTTTAATGAAGGTAAATATAATTTTAAAATAGGATTTTGAAGAGATTTGCTTGGGCAGATACAGGACCCGCTTTTTTCAGCTAAGAAGAAATATTTATGTGTCTCATTTAAGATTTTATCTTTGGAAAGTCTGTTAGTGAAATACTGTAGAAATAATGAGTCGAGTAGATTTCAAAATTGTTTTGAGATTACAAATTCAAGTACGGTGAGTGGGCAGCAAAATAATTTTTTTGTCACTAGTCACCAGTGCTATAACAGTAAAAAATACTAAAGAACTAGAAGCTATAATTCTATGCTCATGGAGCAAAAGGAAGAAGACATCTATCTGTGAAACATCCAGCGTGCAGGGCTAGATAACATGTAGTCAGAAACAGCAGCAATCAAACCCTTTGTGTTTTAGCCTTATTGCTGTCAGCTTGCAGAAAAGTCGAAATTGAGAAAAATCAACTGAAATTTTCACCTCTATTTCAAATGACTATTGATTGATTGAAGATTGTTGTTTGGGTCTGTGTGATATAAAAATAAAAACATTTATTAGGCAAGATTGTGAATTAGGAGCCAAAGAGGAAAAAGCACTAGATGTGGTGATCATAATTTCTAGCTTTGTCCCTCACTTTTTGTGTCATCTCCATAAAGATATTTATTATCTATAAGATGAGATATTAATAATAGCATTTCCCTCACATTTCTAAGAGATTTATTGAATATCACAAGATATGTAAAAGTCCTTTGTCAAAACTGTGCTATTGCTGATTTTCTGTCTACATGTTCTATCAGTTACTGAGAGAAGGGTGCTGATGTCTCCAAACATAACTGTGGCTTTGTTTCTCTTTTCATTTTGTCAGTTTTTGCTTAATTAATTTTGAAGTTGTGATTGGGTCCATGTACATTTAGGATTGTTATATCCTTATGATGAGTTGAGCCTTTTTCTTTTTTATTATGATATGCCCTTCTTTATCCCTGGTAATATACCTTCTTTTGATATCTGCTTAAATGATAGAGCCATAGCAGCTTACAATTAGTGTTTGCATGGTATATATCCATCTTTTTAAAAAATCTGTATCTTTAAGGTGGGTTTCTTGTAGACAAGTGTAGTTGAATCTTTTTTTTTTGTAAAAAATTAGTTACAGTCTCTGCTTTTTAATTTACATAGACCATTCAATGTGATTATTGTGGTGGTTAGATTTAAGTGTATCATCTTGCTGTTTGTTCTCTATTTGTTTTCTTTTTCCTCTTTTTCTTTTATGTTCTTCATTTGGATTGAAATTTTTAGGATTCCATTTTATCTCCACTACTGTCATATTAGCTATATGTCTTTGCTTAATTTTTTTCTTTGTATTTTTATTTCTTCATTTATTGTTGTCAGGTTTAAAGTATGCATCTTTGGGGCACCTGGATGACTCAGTCAGTTAAGTGTTCTGACTTTTTTCTTTTTTAAGACTATTTATTTATTTAAGAGAGAGAGTACGAGTGGGGGGAGGAGCAGAGGCAGAGGCACAAGCAGACTCTGCTGAGCCTGGAGCCCATGGTGGGGCTCGATCTCATAACCCTGAGATCATGACCTGAGCTGAAATCAAGAGCTGGTCACTCAACTGACTGAGCCACTCAGGCACCCCAAGCTACCAACTCTTGATCTCAGGATCATGAGTTTAAGCCTTGTGTTGGCCAGCGTGGAGCCAACTTAAGAAAAAATAATTAAACAAAACAAAAAAAATAAAGTATGCATCTTTAACTTATGACACTCTATTTTCAATGATTTTATACCTCTTTACATGTACAGTACAATGTAATATACTTCTGTTTTCCCCTCCTGTCCTTTGTGCTACTTTAAAATTTTATTTTAGAGCGAGAGTGTGAGTTGAGGGGGGAAAGGGTAGAGAGAGAAGGAGAGAGAGAATCCTCAGCCAGCTTCATGCTCAGTGAGGGGCCCAATGTGGGGCTCAGTGTCACAACCCTGAGATCATGACCTGAGCTGAAATCAGGTCTGATACTTCACAGACTAAGCTACCCAGGTGCTCCATTTCATTCTTTTTGTAGCTCCACATTTCCATCCGATATAATTTCCCTTTAGCTTGAAATACTTTCTTTAACATATCTTGTAGTTCAGCTTTGCTGGCAACAAATTTTTCCAGCTTTTTAATTTTATTTGTTTTTATTTTTTAAAATATTTTATTTTCTTAAGTAATCTCTACATCCAGTGTAGGGCTCAAACTTAACCTGGAAATCAAGAGTCACGTACTCTACCAACTGAGCCAGGCAGGTGCTGCTATCCTGTTTTTTTTTTTTAATCTGAAAAAACAAACAAACAAACAAACAACAACAATCAAACCTGATTTTGTCTTCATTCTTCAAAGATATTTTTCACTGGGTTTAAAATTTTAGGTTGACATTTTCTTTTAGTTCTTTAAAGATGTCATTCTGTTGTCTGTGGTAGTTTTGATTTCTGTTTCTTTGTACATAATGTTTGGTTTTTTTTGCTGGCTGTTTTTATTTAATTTTTCTTTCTGGCTCCTTTTAAGATTTTTCTCTTTTCCACTGGTTTTCGGAAATTTGATTATGATGGGTCTCTGTATGATTTTCTTTGTGTTTATCTTGCTTGAGTTTCTGTGATTATAGGCTTCATCAAATTTGAAAAAATTTCTTCAAATATATTTTTGTCTTCCATTTTCTTTTTCTTTGAGACTGTATATTTGACTACTTGATATCGCCCCACAGGTCACTGTTCATTTTTTGTCTCTTTTCATTTGGTGCTTTATTTTAATCAGTTTCTATTGCTGTGGTTTCAAATTCCCTGGTCATTTCTTCTGTAGTGTCTGTTCCACATAAATGATTAATTAAAAGGCTGAAGAAATTGTTTCTAACCTCTTACTTGAAAGCTTAAAGTAATAGCGGATGTTAAATGTTCAGTTTGCAGGGGTCTGATTAAAAATGGAGAACGGCAAGATGAAGAAAGTCTTGGAGGAAGGCGCAGGACAGATGCCCTACGCTTCTTATGTAAAATGAATCCTTCTCAGGCCCTCAAAGTTCGAGGGATGGTGGTAGGAGATTTTATTATTTTTATGAGACAAAGCCTTTGTATTATGATCAGGAACTTTCTCAAGGTGGTTTTAGAATCTTGTAGCGATTTGAAATTATGATTATATCCTGGATATATTATTACCATCCTCTCTGGGTTTTTATGTTTTGGGATGTGTCTCCTTCTAAACTTTAGAAGCTTTAAAACATCTAAACAGTGAAGTGTCCTGGCCCTTTTCCTTATGATACTCAGTTTAGTTTGTTTTCTTTGCTGTATTAGGTGGAAGAATGTCACTTGCCAGGGCTTGGAGTGGCTTTGACGTTGGATCATACTAAAAATGAAGCTAGTGAAGATGGAGTGAGCGACTTGGTTTGTTTTGTTAGTGGTTTGCTTCTTGGAACAAATGCGAAAGTCCGGACTTGGTTTGGAACTTTTATCCGAAATGGACAGCAGGTGAGGGTTTAAAGATCTTATAGGCTAAGAATCAGGTTATTTTGGCAACTAATAAAAGAGGAAGAAACACTTTTAGAATGATGTCATTAGACCAGTGGTTCTCAAACACTTTTAGTCTCAGGAACTCCTGACATTTGAAATCCTGGAGGGTACTAAAGCACTTTTGTTTATGTGCTTTTATCTGTTGATATCTACCATATTAGATATGAAAACTGAAAACTTTGAAATATTCACTTATTTTTATTTTTATTTATTTTTTAAAGATTTTATTTATTTATTTGAAGAGGGTAAGTGAGAAGGAGCAGGGGGAGGGGCAGAGAGAGGTGAGGGGCAGAGGGAGAGGGAGAAGCAGCCTCTCCGCTGAGCAGGGAGCCTGACGTGGGGCTTGACCCCAGGACTCTGGGATCATGACCTGAGCTGAGGGCAGACGCTTAAACGACTGAACCACCCAGGCACCCCTACTTAATTCATTTAAAAATAACATTAGTAACCGTATTAAATATGAACATTTTTAATGAAAAATGACCATATTTTCCAAAAATTTGGTGAGAAGAGTAGTAGTGTTTTACATTTTTGCAAATCTCTTTAATGTCTGGCTCATTAGAACCTTTGGAAAACTACATTATACGGTTATGAGAAAATGAGAGTAGAAACGGCCAATAACATTTAAGGAAATGTTTTTGATCTCTGGACCCTCTGAAAGAGTTTTGGGAATCTCCAGTGTTCTGGGTTAGATTCATCATCAAAATAAGTTATTATAGTTTATAATTTTAATATATATTTTTTACTGTGGTAAAATATATATGACATGAAATTTACCATTTTAATCCTTTCGAGTTTTGCAACCATCATCACTGTTTATTTTCAGAACTTTTTCATCATCTCAAAAAGAAACTACCCATTAAAGAACAATTCCCCATTCCTCCTTCCTTCCAGCCCCTGTAACTTTTTTCTACTTTCTATCTCTATGAATTTGACTGTTCTAGGTACCTCAGATAACTGGAGTCACACAGCAGCTCTCTTTCTGAGTTTGGCTTGTTTTAGTTATCATAATGTTTTCAAAGTCCATGCATGTTGTAGCGTATGTCAGAATTTCTTTCTTTTTCAAAGTCGAGTAATATTCATTGTATGTATATGCCACATATTATTTGTTTATTCATCTGTTGATGAATATGTATTATATTTTGCAATTGTTTTTAAGTTACAAAATTTTTACTTTTTCAAAGAGCAATTCATGGTGGAGCAGTGGAGTGCCGGGGTGTCTCAGTCGGCTTTGGCTCAGGTCATGATCTCGGGGTCCTGGGATTGAGTTCCGTTTTGGGCTCCCTGCTCAGCATGGAGTCTCCTTCTCCCTCTCCCTCTGTCTCTCAAAATAAATAAATAAAATCTTAAAAAAAAAGAAAAGAACATTTCATGGTAACTCTGTAAATGGAGTTCCTATGAAGGACCCTGTGCAGACTGATTTTTATCTTGTTGACGTCAGTGAATTTTAGACAGTACTGCTTGGTCTTCCAGTCTATTTTTTATGCTACTGGCTCACCATACTCTATATTCAAATTCTATTTTATTTCTAACCCATTTAAGAACTGATTTTTTTGTTGTTGCAGAATTAATTTTAAACTTTGCTTTTTAAGGGAAGTGAACATTTATTGTATACTTTCTATATGTCAGGCACTGTTTTAAGCACTTTGGTATGTTCATCTTGTTTGTAAGTGTCCTTTGTGTGCAGTGAATTTCTCCTATTTGAACCTAATGTTATTAAAGCAGGTTTATCATATTTTAGTTAGAAATGTTCTAAAAATAATTAATATTTGCCTAGTTCTTTACAGTTTAGAACTGCTTTCATATGTATTATCTTTGTTCATTCATCTATTTAAAGATACTGAGTGCTTGCTATATGTCAGGCACAGTGGTAGGCCCTGCCAAGTAATAGATGACTAAAACATTATCCTTGCCTAAAGAACTGTGAGGGTGATAAAAATTTGTAAACTCCTAATTACAACAGCCTTATTATTAATAAAATATTCACTTCTTTGTCATTAAAAAGAAGTGGGGTTCAGAGAGGTAAGCGTACATAATCAATGGCAGAGCTATTGTTTGAACCCAAGATATTCTGTCTCCAAAATCTGAGCACTTTCTGCTATATCGCAGATGACTCCTTGAGTCATTATGTGTTCGAAAGTACCCTTTAAATGATATTTTACAGTTCAGATTGTCATTAATTTAGTGTTTTCTGTACAGCCAATCCAGATTAAGGTGAGTAGAGTTTTCTTCAAAGGAATCTGTGAATTTTGAGTTTGCTCATTTGGTTAAAATGAGATTCTGCAGTTGTGACAACCTCTTCAAATGGGTCAGTTTTAAATGTTTAACGGGGGAGTTTCATTTGAACGTCCTTTTGACTTAGTAAGTGCTCTAAGTGCTCCATGCTTCCTTCCTTTTATGGTCCATATTTTTTACAGAGAAAAAGAGAGACCAGTAGTTCTGTCCTTTGGCAAATGAGAAGGCAGCTTCTTCTGGAGTTGATGGGCATTCTTCCCACAGTAAGAAGTACCCGCATTGTGGAAGAAGCTGATGTGGAGATGGAGCCCAATGTGTCTGTGTATTCGGGGCTGAAAGAAGAGCATGTTGTGAAAGCCAGTGCGCTCTTACGTCTGTACTGTGCTTTGATGGGGATCGCTGGACTCAAGTATTCAATAATTTGATATTTTACCTTTTTATCATTTTACTTTCTTGTTTCTAATCCCAAGAAAGTGAGCCAAAGGCCTTTTAACTGAGGACTTGGGTTTTCTACTGGGCTTAGGTAGTGGGCTGGCCTATATCAAGAATAAAGTCCTAAGGCAAAAATGTTCCCAAGTGGGATGTATCCCGTCTATTTTGGTCAGATTATAAACAGAATTATGTGAATACAGGAGGGGCCAGAGTCACAGGTTTTAAGAAAACCTGTGACTTCACCACAGCTCGACATGACTAGAGTGAGTGATCTCTGAGTGATACTTTACCAAGTCTGTGCAGCTAGTTGAAGTAAATCTCTCCTGTTTTCCTTTCACAACTGAGATCACAGGTTATGTAAAATTGACATGTGATTATTAAGCACAAGTTTTCTTATGTGGTCATTGCACTACATCCTTCTGAATAATGTCATCAACCATTATACATACAGTCCTCACTTTGCATGTCTCTGATAAGTATGAGTTTTACTAACCTTGGCTTGGCGTTGGCTTAGTCATTAACAGTACTTCCTCAACAACCAATGTATCAGTTACTAAGGTACATTGACCAAATAATTGTATGAAGTACAAACTTTGCCAAGAGCTCTTCAAGCCATAAGGCACTCTGTAAATAGCAGATGCACCTCATTTCTTTTAAAGTTGTTGGTGACCGGTCACTGTCAATCTATTGCTTAGTTGGTGAACAGACAGGAACGTGCAGAGTTGTACTGTTGCCTTGTCTCAGTGATAAATCCATGTGTCATTTGACAAAAATAATTGAAAGAAGGAATTGGCCAAGAAGGATGAATGTGTAGCAGAGAAACAAAGGTGGGAACACCAGAAGTGACATTTGAACTGAATATAAATGTCATAGCTGATCAATGTTGATGCTGCTGCCATTTGAGAAACCCTAGATAATGTAGCCGAAGAACTTAGCGAAGGTCCCCTTGTCAACCTGATTGAGGAAAGTCATTGTGGAAAGAAAGATAAAGTCCCACAGGAGGTGATGCTGGCAAAAATCTTCATGTTAAAGGAACTCTCAGATATTTCATAATGGAACATAACAAAGGGTAAAACGTTGGATTCTGATCCGAACTTAGAAAGGGAGATGACAGTCATCAAGGCTTAAGAAAGAGGTTCACTCCACATTATAAGATATACAATGAGAAGAAGGCAAGAGCTTTTCAAACTATTCTTTACAATTTTTTTTTTACAAAGAAAACACTATAATTCCCAATGTTTATAATATTTTCAATTATAGAGCACTATATAAATATTTGCTATTTTTTCACTCCCCTATGCATTATGACTGACAGGAAGTTTTTAATGTTTTGGCAAATTATAAAGGTCATGAGCAATTAACTTTCCCCATTGATTATTTCGATCACGATGAGTAGTTTCAGCTCACGTGCTTACTTTTATAGTCTTTCACTACTGTGCCAAGTAAGGATTGCGTGTATTTGTGTCTGAGGAAAAGCACTGGTAGTGAGCACAACAGTTTTGCTTTTAACAACTTAAGATAATAAAGATTTTATAAATAGGAAGGTATCATTATAAAGCTCAGAATTCCAGTCTGAAAAGTTCAACTCTTGGGAAGTCTGTTTTTTTTCCTTCCTCTCTCAGCTAAGAAAAGTAAAGCCTAATAATCTATCCCTTTTTTAGACCAACTGAGGAAGAAGCGGAGCAGTTGCTGCAGTTGATGACCAGCCGTCCTCCTGCTACACCAGCTGGGGTTCGCTTTGTTTCGCTTTCCTTTTGTATGCTGCTGGCCTTTTCAACACTTGTCAGGTACCTTCCTATAAAGGTTGCTCTGTTTTCTGAAGGTCTGCTTTTGTTTATTTATGAAAATGCACAAATAGCATTAATTGGGAACTTACTGGAAAAATTGGTCTAGGAATGGATGGTGGTATCACCTTTTAGTAATGGTGTCAGTAGTATCTACTCTATGCCAGTTAAAGGAGTCCTACTAGTTCTTCAAGATTTGGTAAGGCAAATAGCAGTAGCTATTCCCTTCTGGCCTGTTTCCCCTTCCCTGGAGGCAACTTCTTTCAACTTCCTTCAGTTCTTTTTAGCTCATGCTTTTGGTTTTTACTTCCACATCTTTAAATGATGTGTTTGTATTTGCTGTATTTTTTATTTTTCAATTTTAGGAGTAATTGTTGATTTCCTACAATGAAAGATGAGGAATTAGAGAATTTCTTGTCCTCCCCCCAGCGCATCTCCATATCCTTCCCATCTTCCCATTGTCCCAGTACAGTTATATTGCAAGTTTGCTTTGACAAATGTATAGTTGTTCACATTGCCTCTATTGAGAGCTCGGCCACGTAGTAGATGATAACTTTTCTTCTGTAAAACTTGTTTTTGCCTTAATAATTATCCCACGTTTTGTTTGTTTGTTTTTCATTTGCTCTTTGTTTTGAGTACTTACGTTAATGCAACTTCAATCTCTGCCAATCTGAACCTCCCCTCAAGATATTCAGACTCCTTATTCTGTCAACTTCATTTTCTTTAAGAAATCTCTCCTCATTCTCTGAACTGGTTACTTCTACATCTTATACACAGCTCTCATCCTGGAATTACTCTTCACTATTTTCGGAACTTGCTTCACATCTTCTTTGTTGCATTTCCTGCTTCCTGCATCTCCTACCTCTCTCTCTTTTTTTAACATTTTATTTTATTTTAATTAATTTATTTTTTTAAAAGATTTTACTTATTTATTTATTTGAGAGAGAGAGTGAGAGTGAGACCACAAGCAGGGGGAGTGTCAGGAGGAGAGGGGGGAAGCAGGCTCCCCACTGAGAAGGCAGCCTGATGCAGGGCTTGATCCAGGACCCTGGGACCATGACCTGAGCTGAAGGCAGAGGTTTAGCTGACTGAGCCACCCAGGCACCCCGGGATTTTGTATTTTAAAGTAATCTGTACACCCAATGTGGACTTGAATTTATAATCCCAAGATCAAGAGTTGCATGCTCTACTGACCGAGCCAGCCAGGCACCCCAACATATTTCCTTTTTTTGAGTACTTATTCATTTTGCTTCTTTAGCATGGGTATGTGGGAGGTCAATTATTTTGAGACTGGGTGTTTCTGAAAATGTCTTTATTCTACTTTAGCACTTGATTGACAGTTTCATAGGGTTTAGAATTCAGGGTTGGAAATAATTTCCTTTGACAATTTTGAAAATCTTGCTGCATTGTCTTCTGACTTCCGGTGTTGCTATTGAGAAGTCTGATGACATTCTGATTCTTGTTTTTTTTTGTGTGTATGTACACTGGCTTTTTTTGTTTGTTTTTGTTGTGTTTAAATATGGAGACATGTAGGGTTAGCTTTTTGTCCCTAAGGTTTTGAAATTTTTGGATGTTATGCCTGCTTTTATCTATTGTCCTAGATGTTCAGTAAACCCTTTCAACCTGAGAACTCATGTCCTTCAGTTTTAGGAAATTTTCTTAAACTTATTTGTTGGCAGTGTTCCACATGACCTTTTTTCCTGTCCCAGACTTCTCTTATTTGGATATTGGACTTCCTGAAATGATTATCTTATTTTCTTTTCCTTTCCTATTTTCCTTATCTTTGTCTTGTTCTACTTTTTAAAAAACAGTTTTTTTTTTTTTTAAAGATTTATTTATTTATTTATTTGACACGGAGAGAGAAATCAGATCACAAGTCGGCAGAGAGGCAGGCAGAGAGAGAGGAGGAAGCAGGCTCCCTGCTCAGCAGGGAGCCCATTGTGGGCCTCGATCCCAGGACCCCGAGATCATGACCCGAGCTGAAAGCAGAGGCTTTAACCCACTGAGCCACCCAGGCGCCCTAAAAAACAGTTTAGTTGAGAGACCGTTTACATACCATAAAATTTGCCCGTTTTAAAGTGTACAATTCAGTAGTTTTAAGTATATTTACAAAGTTGTACAAACATTACCACAATCTAATTTTAGAACATTTTTATCACTTTGGAAAGATACTGCTTATTCTACCTTCAGAGATTTGTTTTCAACTTCTAATCCTCTGTCATTTTTGGTATCTAAGAGCTCTTTTTTGTTTTCTGGTTATTTCTTTTGTACAGTAGCTGTTGCTTCATGGTGGCATGATTTTTCTGATATTAATCATAATGATCGAAAAGGTTTTATTAGTACTGTTGTTTTCTCTGAGTATTTTTTTTTTCCTGCTTTTTTTTGGGTTTCTATTTTTCAAGTTAGAAACATTTTTTTCAGGGCTTTGGTCATTCTTGATTGTTTATATTTAAGAGTAGGAGGGGTACCTGGATGGCTCAGTCTGTTGAATGTCCAGGTCTTGATTTCGGCTCAGGTCATAATCTCAGGGGCATGAGATCAAGCTCCACAAGGAGCTCCACATCAGGCTCCAGTCTCAGTGGGGGGTCTGCTTGAGATTCTTTGCCTCTGCCCCCCCCCCCATTCGTGTGTGCTCTTTCTCTCAAATAAATAAATCTTAAAAAGAAAAGAATAAGAAACTAAAAAGCAGATTGAATCTTTAATGCATAGGTGGCTTTTTGAGAAATTGTTGGGCTTATCAGATTCTTAAAGAAGACTTTTGTCTTGCCTGGAGAATAAAGACCTGACAAGAAACCCATAAGCAAAGTTAAAAAGTAAGGGTTAAGGGCCTGTAGATTTAAGCCTGTAGTATAATCATTCACTTAATTCTACTTTTAGAATGGTGTCCCAAATATCCCTGGTTGATCCTCAGTTCAGAGATACCCTCTTTCACCATCTCCAGAGCACAAATCTCCAGTCTTCTCTCTGCTGGGGGGTGGGGATTCATCTAATTGTGTAGAATGCAGGAGGTGATCTGGAGGTCTGCTACCTGTATAGACTGTTGATCTTTTTAATTGAGTCTGTCTTCACTCTCCCTCCCAGAACTGCTTGGAGCTGCCAGTTCCTGAGCTCTTTGGGGATTCTGTGGTATAAGGTGGATTGGCTTTTCCCTTCTGCTAGTTTAGTACTCTGCTTTCTTGGGTCTGCTGAATTAGTTACCACTTTACTTTTTTTTTTAAAAGATTTTATTTATTTATTTCACAGAGGGAGAGAGATCACAAGGAGGCAGAGAGGCAGGCAGAGAGAGAGAGGGGGAAGCAGGCTCCCCGCTGAGCAGGGAGCCCGATGCGGGCCTCGATCCCAGGACCCTGAGATCATGACCTGAGCCGAAAGCAGAGGCTTTAACCCACTGAGCCACCCAGGCGCCCACCACTTTTCTATATGTGCTCTTGCTTCTAGTATTTTGTGTTGTTGTCCCTCAGCATCATCTTATGCATTTATGCCTTTTAGGAAAATCCCTTTAATGTAGTTTGGAGTTTTAGGAGGGTGTGAAATTAGGTAATAAAATAAAGTGCTCTCTTTTCTCTTTACCTGAAGTAATTGCTAAACATTATCTGTAGTCTTCATTGCTTCTATAAGGTGGGTATTTCTATCTGTATTTTTGGATAGGAGAGTTAAAGTTTAGAAGGATCATTTAAATTTCTTGTTTGAGATCACATTACCAGTAATTAATAGAAATAGGATTCCTACTGAGCTCTTCCATGCTCTAAAGGCTGTTGTCTTTCTACTGTGTAATGATGTCTTTTATTAGTGGAATGGTTTAGGCATAGTTGAGAATGACCTTTTAAATTTTCTTAGCTTGGGATAGCAGGCTTTTCAGTTGCTTTTTGTTTTACCCATTTACACTACAATAAAGTAGAAGAAAATAAAAAATTATTTTCACAAGTCAAAGTTGACTTGTACCTTTCAATGTGAGTCTAGAAATTCCCTTTAAAAACGTTGTTGGAACGTTTTTATAATTATTTTTTATGTCTCATAAACCCATGACTTTTCTTTTTCTTTGAATAGTGATCACTTATTTCTCTTTAATTTTGACTTCTGCTCGAAATGTTTCTGTAAATTAAATTTTATTTTCCTTATTACTTCTCTAGTACTCAGTTTTGTGACTTTTTTTTTTTAAAGATTTTATTTATTCATTTGACACAGAGAGAGATTACAAGTAGGCAGAGAGGCAGGCAGAGAGAGAGGAGAGAGGAGGAAGCAGGCTCCCTGCCGAGCAGAGAGCCCGATGTGGGCCTCGATCCCAGGACCCTGGGATCATGACCTGAGCCGAAGGCAGTGGCTTTAACCCACTGAGCCACCCAGGCGCCCAGTTTTGTGACTTTTTGATGAATGTCTTGACTCTAGATTTTTTCTATATGAAATATTAGCTGTTAATACAGTTCTTCTACCATTTTAATCCCAGAAGGTCTTTGCTTTTCTAAAAAAATGAGAGGAAGTTCCCTCTTTCCAAGTTGCAAATGCAGTAATTAAGCCTTTGTGAGAGATTATTCACATTCATAAAAGCAAATGGTCTTATTCTTCATCTCTGAAACTCTTCATATTTCAGTCAGTTAATGGCCATTTCAATAAGTAATTAATCTGAATTGATATTTCAAAATAGGGTTAGAAGAAGTAATTTCTGCTAAAATAATCCTAGAATGTTTTCTTTCTTATGCTAGTATATCTGGTTTAAGCCAGTAACTTTCTTGTATGTTTTATATAGTACACCTGAACAGGAGCAGCTAATGGTTGTGTGGCTAAGTTGGATGATAAAAGAAGAAGCTTATTTTGAAAGGTAAGATGACTTCATATGTTGGAGTTAGTAAGTGTTTCTTATCCTCTCTTTGGAAATTCATATTTTCTTTTTTGTTTCAACAGTACTTCTGGCGTTTCTGCTTCTTTTGGGGAGATGTTGTTATTGGTTGCTATGTACTTTCACAGCAACCAGCTTAGTGCTATCATTGACTTGGTCTGTTCCACTTTGGGGATGAAGGTAATATTCTTTTATCTTCTTTCTAAGTAACAGAGTTCTAAGTTGGGTGGTGTTTTTTTGTTTGTTTGTTTTGTTTGTAGTATACAGTACATTTTGTTTCCATTTTGAAGTAATTTTAGCTTAATAATTTGAAGTTTTGCCAGGAGCTCTTAGAAAAACATATATTATGAAAACATTTATAAGAGTAAAAGATGTTCAGTATAGAAAGTTGGGAAAACCCAATATATAGAAAGCTTGGATAACACAAAAGAAAGGAAGAATATTATTTCATTGTTCAAGATATCAACTATACTACTGTTAGCGTTCTTGTGTCTGTTCTTTCTTTACATTGATATATATATTTTGTAATTTAAATAACTAGTTTGTGATGACATTTTCTCATATCAATAAATGTTCTTTTTTTTAAAGATTTTTATTTATTTGAGAAAGAGAGCAAGAGAGAGAGAGAATGTGAGCAGGGTGAGGGGCAGAGGGAGAAGCAGACTCCCCACTGAGAAGGGAGCCCTATTAAGTGTTCTAATACAATATAATTTCTCATCGACTGTATCTTAGTCCATCTTATTCACGAATCATAACTTTCTTAATGGATCCTTTCTTATTTGCCATGTAGATTTTCCAGTTTCTGAATGGTGCTTAGATGGTTATCCCTATCTGCATAAATACATACAGAGCCACTCACATGTTTATCTTTATAAACAGTTTTGTTTTGTTTTGTTTTTAAAGTAATCTCTACACCCAACGTGGGACTTGAACTTAGGACCCTGAGATCAAGAGTTGCGTCCTCTACCAGCTGAGCCAGACAGGAGTCCCCTTTAAACAGTTTTTGGATTAGCTCCTTAGGAAAAATTCTAGAAGTCAGAATATGATGATGTTAAGATGTTTAATGAGTATTGCCAGATTGCCTTTAAGAAAGATTATACCAGTTTAACTGTTCCCATCAGTGTATTGGGAGTGCCAACTAACTGGACTCTAACCAGCACTAGGCATTACCATTCTTTTTAATCTTTATAATTTTGATTGATGAAAGATGGTCTCACTTATTTTGCTTTTCATCCATTACTAGTGAAACTGTAGTTTTAACTATTCTGTTTTAGTTATAGTTTATAGTAGGGTTTTTTTTGGGGGGGTAGTTTGAAAAATATGTTTTGGCCATTTTTTTTTTTTAAGATTGTTTATTTATTTATTTGAGAGAGAGAGCATGAGTGGGGGGGAAGGAGCAGAAGGAGAGGGAGAAGTAGACTTCCTGCTGAGCAGGGAGCCCAGTGTGGGGCTTGATCCCAGAACACCAAGATCATGGCTTGAGCCAAAGGCAGATGCTTAACCGACTGAGCCACCCAGGTACCCCTTGGCTGGTTCATTTCTTATGTGAAGAGGCTTATCAGTGTCCTAATTTTCCAATAGAGATTTTTATTGATTGATTTTTCCTCTCACTGATTCAAAAGGGCTCTTCATATATGAGAGCTATACCATTATGCCTTATATACCATGTTTCATTGATTTCAAGACACGTATTTTATCCAATATTGAAATGGGGTTTTATTTTATAGTTGACTTGTAATGTAATATGGTAGTATTCCCTCCCTCCACTTTTTTTCTTGAAAAGCTACTTTTTTTTTTTTAAGATTTTATTTATTTGGGAGAGAGAGAGAACATAAGTGAGAAAGCACAAGCAGGGGGAGCAGCAGACTTCCCACTGAGCAGGGAGCCTGCTGTGGGGCTCGATCTCAGGACTCTGAGATCATGACCTGAGCTGAAGGCAGCCACTTAACCAACTGAGCCACCTAGACGCCTCTTGAAATGTTACTATTAAATCACCGTATCTTATAGTCCTTAGTGTCTTTTAAAGTGAGAAGTACAATATTTTGCGATTGATTCTTCTCAGTCTTTTTGGCCTTGTGGAAATTATTTTGTGTGTGTGTGTAGAATATATAGTATTTCCTTTTTGGTTCCTGCTTTGCTGTCACACTTAGAAATGTTTATCTTAAAAAAAGGTGCGGGGGACCTGGCTGGCTCAGTTTGTAGAACATATGACTCTGGATCTTGGGGTGGTGAGTTTGAGCCTCATGTTGAGCATAGAGATTACTTAAAAAGAAAAAAAAATTTTTAATGAAAAAAAATTCTCTTTCTTCAGGTTTAAAGAAATGGTTACCTATATTTTCTTCCAATGTTTTTGTGGCTTCATGTTTCACATTTAAATCTTTAGTACACTTAGAGTTCATTTTGGGTATGGTGTCATATGTCCAGATACATATAGCTATATATGAACATATATATAGCTATTTATATATATGCTTATTTATTTATTTCTCAGAAAGGTAGCTATTTCATCTTCATTTATTGAATAATCTACTTTTTCCCACTGACTTGAAAGGCTGATAGTAATATTTACTAAGTAATTTTGTATGTTGATTCAGTGTCTGAGGAAAAACACACTTTGATGTTGGGTTTGAGAAGCCACTTTTGAAATAGAATATTTGAACATTAGTTTTACATATCACAGTCATGTTAGATAATACATTTATGAGAGAAAAGCGTGCTTCATGTATTTTTACATGCTGTTAGAATTTTTTTGGTTGTTTTAGATTGTAATTAAGCCAAGCTCCTTGAGCAGAATGAAGACTATCTTCACACAGGAAATTTTTACTGAGCAGGTACTTCTTTTCACTTTATTTTTAGGTATTTCTTTAACTTTCTTTTGCAACATTCTTTGGGGGAAAACTTATATATCTCAGCTTAAGAGAATGCTATGATCTTGTTCTAATCCTTTTTAGTTTCCAATGAGGTTTATTTAATCTTTATTTTTTATTAAGTATTATGTTTTTTGAAGATTTTATTTACTTATCTGAGGGAGAGAGAGAGAGAGAGAGAGAGAGAGAGAGAGAGAGAGAGAGCGCCCAAGCAGGGGGAGGGGGCAGAAGGAGAGGAACAAGAAGATTCCCTGCAGAGCAGGGAGCCTGATGTGGGGGGCTGATCCCTGGACTTTGAGATCATGACCTGAGCCCAAGACAGATACTTAACTCAGCCACCCCGGCACCCCGGTTTATTTATTTAAAATTTCTGTAAAGAGTAATCCCATTTATTTACTACATACAAAAGGATGTTTCAAATTTATATATTTTGGAGATGTTGAATAAATGCTTAAAAATACGGTCTTTGGTATGGATGGTTGGGATCTCACATGGGGTAATCATTTGGGTTTGTCAGGAGAAAAATAAAACAGACACTTGTTTAAAATTTTAGGCTATAACATTCATTTTTAACTAAATTATAAGCTAGGGTCTAAATTCTTTATTCTTTTTTTTTTTTTAAAGATTTTATTTATTCATTTGACACAGAGAGAGAGATTACAAGTAGGCAGAGAGGCAGGCAGAGAGAGAGGAGAGAGGAGGAAGCAGGCTCCCCGTTGAGCAGAGAGCCCAATGTGGGCCTCGATCCCAGGACCCTGGGATCATGACCTGAGCCGAAGGCAGCGGCTTTAACCCACTGAGCCACCCAGGCGCCCTAAATTCTTTATTCTTAAAAAAAATTTTTTTTTAAGTAGGCTGGGCATGGAACCTAACCGGGTGCTTGAACTCACGACCTTGAGATCAAGACCTGAGCTGAGATCAAGAGGTGGATGCTTAACCGACTGAGCCACCCAGGCACCCCTAAATTCTTTATTCTTATATTTGCATGTTCTTTTTTTGCCTCAGCACTTTTGTCCATGGGTAAACCTGAGGATATTTTATTTTTTCAGCGAAAGAGACAATTCTGATATTTAAAACTAATTCCCAGTAGTCAATTTAAACTTCAGATTATAAAAGGTGTATATATTTCTGAAAAAATGAGATATTTGAAAATGCTTATGGGTACATAGTCGTTGCTTCTTTTAGGATAATATTCTCATCCCTATACCAAACTCTTCTTTCTCCCCTCAATATGCATACACTCCCACAAAACAGACATAAATAGTACATAGGAAACTCGTAAGTTATTTTTTATGTTTTTATTTGAACTCACTGGACAGCCTTGGGGAGGGTCTTTGAAAACCATTAGAAGTCTGTGCATGACACAATGAGAACAACAATAAAAAATCCCTGTTTATATTTATGTGATCATTTATATGACACATAGAGAAATTATGTCACATATAAAGAATTGATACTTTATAATTCACATATGTTTTTCGAACATATTTTTCAATCTTTCCCCTTCACAAAAACCATTTGAGGCAGGTGAGACTGTATCATCCCATTTTATAGATGTGTACTGGGGCTGTATTGTCCCATTTTATGGATGTGAAAATAGGCTCAGAAGATTAAGTGACTTATCTGAAGTTACTGAGCCCAGATTTTATTATTCCAAATTTTATATTTTTTCCCTTACTATATTACTGTCAACATATCTATTTTTAAAAACAGATTTAAAAAATTAGAGTGTTTTACAAATCCCTAAATGTATACTGCCTTATCATCTTGAAATAATTAAATCATGTAATAATTAGTTTTTCTCATTCATTCCTAAGGACCACATTTGTATTAAGTATTGACACTCTACCTGCTAATGCTCTCTCTTTCAGAATAATTTTATATTTGGCTCTATCATATGTATTAACACTATTTTTCCCTTTTAGGTTGTCACAGCTCATGCTGTTCGGGTCCCTGTCACCAGCAACCTGAGTGCCAACATTACTGGATTTTTGCCTATTCATTGTATTTACCAGCTTCTCAGGAGTCGTTCCTTCACCAAGCACAAAGTGTCAATAAAAGTATGATCTTACATTTATATTTCAAGCTACAGCCCAAGTTTTTTTCCTAGCTCTATTTCAGTTTATAGACTCCTACTGTGGGTTTTGTGTATGAAATATGTCTAATTACTAATTCTTTATATTTAGTACCTAGGGGTATAATTAGTTTCAGATTTTTTAAAACAATTTAACTCTTAACTTACTGACAAAATGTGCAGTATTGCTAATCCATTTAAAATTTCAATACTATCATAGGCTATTTCATTAAAACTTGGTAAGAAATTGCCATTTTCTTTTCTTTCTTTCTTTTTTTTTTTTTTTTTTAAGATTTTATTTATTTATTTGACAGAGAGAGACAGCGAGAGAGGGAACACAAGCTGGGGGGAATGGGAGAGGGAGAAGCAGGCTGTCCGCTGAGCAGGGAGCCCAATGCGGGGCTCGATCCTAGGACCCTGGGATCATGACCTAAGCCGAAGGCAGATGCTTAACAACTGAGCCACCAAGGCACCCGAAATTGCCATTTTCTATACTTTGATTTTGTTCACCAAACTGAGAAAGATGCTTGTGAGCCATGACCAGCATTTGTACTTTTGTCACAAGGACAGCTAACACCTAATATACATATTTTGACATATTTTCCATTAGTTATAGTTGGCTATATCAAACAGTTAAATGGCCTTTTAAAAAGAAAGATAAGTCCCAGAGGGTAAAGAAATCTGAGCCTTTTCTAGAGACTCTTCTATTTATAAAGAACAATCAACAGTATATGCATTGATATATCACCTTTAACTATCCTTCTTTTCATGTTTTAGTGATGTTATTTTCCAGGTAGACTGTGTCTTCTACTTCTTTATGTTTTTTTTTTTTTTAAGATTTTATTTATTTATTTATTTGACACAGAGAGAGATTACAAGCAGGCAGAGAGAGAGAGAGAGAGGAGGAAGCAGGCTCCCTGTTGAGCAGAGAGCCCGATGCGGGCCTCGATCCCAGGACCCTGAGATCATGACCTGAGCCGAAGGCAGAGGCTTTAACCCACTGAGCCACCCAGGCGCCGTTCTTTATGTTTTTAGCAAGAGAAATAAATTAAAGAGTCTGAATGCATACACAATGTATCCACATGGCCTCTGTCCATGTGTAGTTAAGTGATGGTCTCCCGTAAGTGGTTGCCAGGGCCACTTTCTTAATCTATCTCAGGATTTTCTGTGAAGAACTATTCCTTTTCCTCAGTTCCTCTGTGCTGAGGGGTCTTCTACGACACAGATGGTGCTCAAAATACAGTTATAGTATAAAATAGTATATAGATAAAATATTTTTCTTACTACTTAAAAACTAATAGATTAAAAACCCAAAGTCCCAATTCAGAACCCAAATTCATCATTATAGATTTATCTTCCACTGGACAGTAGCCTTGATTAGGATATGAAAGTAATTCATATTTTAAAAAAATGTAATTCATATTTTTAGATCAAAGACAGTTGTGAAACTGGGTAATATATTTGTAGCTGCTAGAAGTTAAAGAGTTTCACTGATTTATAAATCACGTAAATTGTATGTTCTTAATAAAGTTCGATTTTTCTTATTGCCGTAAGTGATTTACTGCCTGTAATCTTTTTTAGGACTGGATTTATAGACAGCTATGTGAAACCTCTACTCCACTTCATCCTCAGTTACTTCCTCTGATTGATGTTTACATAAATTCCATACTTACTCCTGCATCTAAATCTAATCCAGAAGCCACAAATCAGCCAGTCACAGAACAGGAGATCCTCAGTATTTTCCAAGGAGTCATTGGGGTAACATAGTAGTTGTTGTACATTTATTAGCTGATTTTTCTTTCATTCTTCTGACTTGTTCTGTATTTTTTCTTTGATTATTAGAGGACTTCTAGGTGGTTCTGAATTTGAAATGGGATTACATTTTTTTAAAAGATGTTATTTATTTATTTGACACCGAGAGAGAGAGATCACAAGTAGGCAGAGAGCCAGGCAGAGAGAGAGAGAAGGAAGCAGGCTCCCTGCTGAGCAGGGAGCCCAATGTGGGGCTCGATCCCAGGACCCCGAGATCATGACCTGAGCTGAAAGCAGAGGCTTTAACCCACTGAGCCACCCAGGTGCCCTGGGATTACATTTCTTCAGATCACTTATGAAATTTGCAAGTATGGTATTAGTTCCAATAAGTTTGTAGAAGAGGCACTTTCTGAGAAATTCTTCAAAAGAGCTCCATTTTAAAGTCTAAAGAGTGCCCTGGAGAGTGTGTGCCTAACCATGGACTATGTGACATTTCAACATGGTCAACAGGTTTATTTAAGATCTACTTGGACACAAATGGGAAATTTGAAGAAAATCTTTTTTCTCCATCTTTTAAGAAGGAAAAAGTGGTTGTGTTTTTCACAGATGTATTCAAATGTACACTGTGTCTTTTTAGGAGTTATTTTCTTCCTGGTAATTCCAGGTAATACTTGACACTTCTGTAAACCTTTTTCAGAAGCTGGCTAATGGAATTACTGTTAAGGAACAGCCAAAGTCTTTTTTTTAATCATAAAGACCGGTCAGCATGTCGCCTTTGCTCTCCCATGCCACCTCAGGTTGAAACTTCAAGTTGTCTCTTTGAGTTTAATGCAAACATGGCAATGTTTCTCCCATTTTACCTGAGCTTGAGAACAGTAACATTGAATAGTCTATTTTAAATGCTTTTACCATCAGGAAAGCACTCATGAAATTTAACAGTTTCTTAAAGTGTTTATAATCTTACTTCCAGGCTGATAGCATCCGCCTTACTCAACGTTTCAGCATCACAGCGCAGCTCTTAGTGCTGTACTATGTACTGTCTTATGAGGAAGCTCTCCTAGCAAACACAAAGACTTTAGGTAAGTTGTACTTATACATAAGTAGGGGAGTGTTTCTACTGCTGGTTCATTTTATTTGTTTACATTTTGTTACTTTCCAAGCTGTCATGTGAGAAAATAAGGTCACATAATCTAACAAGCTCCAGTACCATTCTGTAGTCTTTGTAGCGTGGGCATTGTGTACTCTGATGTGTAAATCCATGTATGGTTGGGCACATAACCACCCCTTAAGGTTCAGCCCTCTTTTTAGCCCCCTAAATTAATAACTGAATTGTCTGTATTTTAATAATTTTAGGACCTTAACTAAGTGCCGATAAATTAAGAGATAAATCTAAAGGAAGTATAACTGAAAATTTTTTTGCTTGATTTTAGTCTTTGCCCTGCCTTCCTTCCATTAGTTGAAGAATAACAATCTAATAGAAAACAGAAGAAAAAAATAACAGAAGAGTTTCATTTTGCCATTAAAATTATCATTGAACTGGGCTTTCAAACTTAACTACTTTCTATAGTATCAGATCAGATTTAACCTAGAGGATACCAGTATAAAGCAGTGTGTTTTTCTATATTTGAAAAAAAAATTCACTTGTCTTCTAGGGTTGCTAAATGTATATAGTTCCATATTTGAACAAAAAAATGTCATTAGAAAGCTGTAGGCACTGAGTATGTAACTCAGGGAAAATTCTTTTTTTTTTTTTAAGATTTTATTTNTTTATTTATTTCACAGAGGGAGAGAGATCACAAGGAGGCAGAGAGGCAGGCAGAGAGAGAGAGGGGGAAGCAGGCTCCCCGCTGAGCAGGGAGCCCGATGCGGGCCTCGATCCCAGGACCCTGAGATCATGACCTGAGCCGAAGGCAGAGGCTTTAACCCACTGAGCCACCCAGGCGCCCACTCAGGGAAAACTCTTATTNTTTTTTTTTTAAAGATTTTATTTATTTATTTGACAGAGAGAGAGAGAGAGAGCAGATCACAAGTAGGCAGAGAGGCAGGCAGAGAGAGAGGAGGAAGTAGGCTCCCCACTGAGCAGGGAGCCCGATGCGGGCCTCGATCCCAGGACGCTGAGATCATGACCTGAGCCGAAAGCAGAGGCTTTAACCCACTGAGCCACCCAGGCGCCCTCAGGGAAAATTCTTATAAGGGTTAGTATTTTGCCACAGCTGAGTGATTTTACTTTTTGAAAGCTATAAATCAAAGTTACTTTTCAGCATTTGGCAGATCCATTTCTTTTATTTATCTCAAGTATTATGTTTTAAATATACTCTGAATTTCTCAGCTGCTTTCTTTTCTGACTATAATTGTTAGGGTTATACAGATGATCTCTCATAAATAATCTTTGTCATATTAGCCAAAAGATGCACTAATAATAAGCATCAGATAATAGTCTCTCACTTTTATCCACATGTGATGAATTCTGTTAAAGAATATGACACTTGTGATTTAATAGATAGTAGAAGAATAAATTACAGTGAAGTGTTCTGGGGAAGAATCTAGACCATTAATACTGTAGCAGGGACCAAGATACACCCTTATTTTTTCCATAAATGAGTATCTAGCAAAAAAAAAATTTTTTAACACAGGAAACTACAGAGGTTAGGAGTACAACTCAGCCTAGATCAAATCTTGGGAAAGGAACTGGGGGATTGGAGGTAAGTAGTTAGTGAGTTTTTATAAGATTCTAGGTGAAAGGTAGTGGTGGTTTGGACTGGTAGCAGGGTATATGTATGCATTTTGAAGGTAGAGTTGAGAGGTTTTGCTAATGGATTCATGAGGTTTGAGAGACATGAGCTGAGGTTGATGTGGAGGCTTTGGGCCTGAGCCTAAAGGACAGAATGGCTATCAACTAAAATAAAAGAGCCTGGGGAAGGAGCAGATCTGTGGGGGGTCAGGAGCTCAGTTTTGGACATATTAAGCCTGAGATGTCTGAAAGACTTGCCGGTGGGGTTGTTAAGGAGACAGTTATATATATACTGGCCTGGAATTCAGGGGAGATACTGGACTGAAGCTTTGAGATTCTTTAGCATATATATATATTCACAACATTAAATAGGATCACCAAGGATGGGAGTGTGAGAGAATCAGGAGAATATGATGTTTGGAAGTCGAGGGAAGAATGTTTCAGAGGATACAGTGATCACCTATGTCAAATGATGTTGCTAGATCAGTTAAGGTTAGGACTGAGGCTTAGCCTATGACTGCATATTGCTTTCTGGAGGTCATTTCACCTTGACGGTTTTACTAGTAAAGTGTTAGGAGAAAGCCTGATTGTAGTGAATTGAAGAGAAAATTAGAGCAGATATACTGAAGACAATGAGTAGAGACAGCTCTTTGGAGGAGTTGTAAAGAAAGGAAAGCAATGAATATGGTAATCTGAGAGGAAAATGAGGTAAGGAGAGGGTTTGTTTGTTTGTTTGTTTGTTTGTTTTAAAGGTGAAATTGCTGAGAGAATGTGTTGTTGGGAGTAATCTGCTGGAGAGGTAAGGTTGATAATGGTTACAGGGAGAATCCCTGGACTGATGTACTTGAGAGGCAATGGAATGTAGAAGACAAATGGAGAGATTAGCCTTTCCTTGGAGAATTTTTCTCCCCTGGTTGAGGGAGACCTTTTTCTAGTCTAGTTTCTCATCTCTAAGGACAATAAATGACTGCATAATATGCCACAACATGAGAGAACTTCGCTCTTTCACAGTCAAAAAGATGATTATTCTGCCTTACATTTATTCTTACATGTGAAGTTGTGTTGTAGTTTCAGCACATTGTTAACTATGCTGTGGTTTTGTCCTTATAATAAAAATTATGAGCAGCCACGAGGTAGCTGCAGATGCTCACATATGGAATTCTGAAATTTGAGGTAGAGCCAAGTATTTGGATGTCATAGTCATAAAAAAATGTGTGTGTATACATATGTATGTATTTCATATGCACATATATTTTCGGTTTAAAAATATTTATATTTATATTGTATCAATTCTAGTTAAATATTCTATCAATCTAAAAGACTGTGTATAAGAAAGAGAGTACCATAATAAATCCTAGGGTACTAATCCCCAATTAAAATGTGAGTATCACCGGGCGCCTGGGTGGCTCAGTGGGTTAAAGCCGCTGCCTTTGGCTCAGGTCATGATCCCAGGGTCCTGGGATCGAGGCCCACATCGGGCTCTCTGCTCGGCAGGGAGCCTGCTTCCTCCTCTCTCCTCTCTCTCTGCCTGCCTCTCTGCCTACTTGTAATCTCTCTCTCTGTGTCAAATGAATAAATAAAATCTTAAAAAAATAAAAATAAAAATAAAATGTGAGTATCACCATTATAATATTTCCAGTTTTTAGACTTAAAAAGTGTTTGCTGTTTATTACATCTGAAGACTTTATTACTAGGTATAACAGTTTATTTTTAGATACTTTTGAAGTTAAAGACAGTAGTAACTAATATCGAACATAGTAGGAAACTATCTGTTCCTAAAGGAGCCAATGGATTCTAAATGCAGTCTCATTCTGAAATAGCTTAAAGTAGTACTTTCTTAACTCTTTCCCTCAAGCTTAACTTCATTTGAAAAACAGGGTTTGTTTGTTTGTTTTCCCTGCTTTTGTCTGTCTGTTATGTGTGGAATTTCCTTTTTGGTCACCTGTGGAAGACACATCCCATGGTACTTGGGAAACTACAATGTTCTTTGGCTTTAAATTCCTGAACTTGAAATTTTTCTTTGCGCTTGATAGTTAATTATTTTCTTCTCAGAAGAAAGTTAACTCCATCTGCCTCTTTCAAAACGCAGAAACTTTTAAGCAAACATTGGCCAGTGTTATTTTTTGGCAGCTTCAAGTTTTAGAGCTTTAAAATAAAGTTTTGACAAAAAAAGATTCTAATAGTTATATGACCATATTTTAAAGTAATAGTATAAGAATTTTAAAAACTTATTTCATTATTTACTTAATTATATCTTACTTAATCCAATGGATTTGGTTTTTAAAATAAAAACATGTATTAAAAGTGGTATTTAATAAAAATAAAATTAAAAAAAAAAGTGGTATTTACTGGAAAAATATCTAGGAACGGAGAAAAGTAAAAAGATCAAAGTATAAACCACCCATGATTCTGCTAATCACCATTAAAATTTTGCTGGCAAACCCTTCAATCTTTGAACAGATGATAGCTTTTACAAAGCCAGAATCATAATACCTTTTGTTTTTAAGATTTCATTTTTATTTATTTTTTTAAAAGATTCATTTTGGAGAGAGAGTGTGTGCATATGTGTGTGCTACTGGGGACAGGGGCAGAGGGAGAGAATCTTCAAGTAGACTTTCTGCTGAGTGTGTAGTCTGACACAGGGCTTGATCTCATGACCAATGAGAGCATGACCTAAGTGGAAACCAGGAGTCAGATGTTTAACAGAGTGAGCCACCCAGGCATCCCAAGATTTTATTTTTAAGTAATCTCTATACCCAATGTGGGGCTCAAATTCACAACCCCAAGTTCAAGAGTTACCCGTTCTACCTATTGAGCAAGACAGGCACCCCATAATACATGTTCTTAATCTACCCTTTCTCCTTAATACCTTTTAAACATTTGCCTATTATAATAAATTTTTAAAGACATCTTTAAATAGCTGTATAATACTTCTTTATAAATATGTCTAATTAGTTAACAAATTCCTTATTGTTGGACATTTATATTATTTCCAAATTTTGCTGTTATAAGAAAATGAAGCTAACAGTGGAAGAATGAATACCCTTAGAGTGAACTTTGTATATAGGCATGATTATTTCTGTCCTTAGGAGAGATTCCTGGATATAGAAATACTAAGTCTAGGGGTGCCTGGGTGGCTCAGTCGTTAAGCGTCTGCCTTCAGCTCAGGTCATGATCCCAGGGTCCTTGGATCAAGCCCTGCATCGGGCTCCCTACTCGGCGGGAGGCCTGCTTCTCCCTCTCATACTCCCCCTGCTTCTGCACCTTCTCTCACTGTGTCTCTCTCTGTCAAATAAATAAATAAAATCTTAAAGAAAGAAAGAAAGAAAGAAAGAGAAAGAAAGAAAGAAAGAAAGAAAATCTCTTAAAAAAAAAGAAATACTAAGTCTAAGATTTTGAAAAATTGTAAGATTCAAAAAAATGAATAGCCACCATATTGCTTTCCAGATAGGTTGTACCATTATAGACTCGCACTTTTGTGTAAGATGTGAGTGCCTTGGGGCACCTGGGTGGCTCCGTGGGTTAAGCCTCTGCCTTCGGCTTGATCATGATCATGAGGTCATGATCTCAGGGTCCTGGGATCGAGTCCCCATCAGGCTCCCTGCCCAGCGGGGAGCCTGCTTCCTCCTCTCTCTCTGCCTGCCTTTCTGCCTACTTGTGCTCTCTTTCTCTGTCAAATAAATAAATAAAATTAAAAAAAAAAAGATGCGAGTGCCTTTTTATTATATTGTGTGTTATCATTTGTTCATGTTGTTTTTTAATTATAGAATTTTATGGGGAGGAAAATCTTCCAAAGCAAGGTACTAATGTTAATATAACTCATCGCTTATATGTTATTTTAGGACATTATTATTTTATTTTTAAAATTTGAGTATGCCTTTAATTTTGGTGTGATGTATGGAGTACAGATCTGATTTTATTTTTTAATAATTGGTTGGTTGTCAAAATCACATAGTGAATAATCTATTATTTTCCTGTTATTTTGGAAGGTTGCTTTGATGTATATTGAAGTTTTATTACAAACCTATGTCTGATTTTGAATTTTCTTTCTTAGGTCAGATGTTTCCAGTGCCTTCATCATAACTGTTCTTATTCAATATTTCTGTCTATTCTCACATATTTAACCTTTTACACGGACTTTATAATTTTGTCAAATTCCAAAAAAGATTATCGTATTAGGATTTTGATCAGAATGATGTTAAGCTTGTAGATTTGGAGACTATTTACATCTTTACAGCATTAAATCTTCCCATCTAGATACATGGAATAATTTTTAAAATTAACAAACTGTAAGTTTTGGGGCACCTAGGTGGCACAGTTGGTTGAGTGTCTGGCTCTTGGTTTCAGCTCTGGTTGTAATCTTAGTAAATACTTTTTATGGTAATTATTCAGATGGTTTGGTCTATTTATATGATTAATATCTTTATATTCCAGAATGGGTCCTACTTGCTGAGTGTGGAGCCCAGCGGGGGACTCAATCCCACAACCTTGAGATCAAAAAGCAGAAGCTATTTAGTTTTATGTAATCTCACTTGTTTATTTTTGCTTTTGTTTCTGGTGTTGACTCAAAAAATCACTGCCAAGACCTGATCAAGGAGTTACAGTCTATGTTTTCTTTTAATAGTCATATGGTTTTAAGTCTTGTTTCAGTCTTGTTTAAGTCTTTAATCCATTTTGAGTTATTCATTATGTGTTGTGTTATAGATAGTGTTGCATTTCATTCTTTTGCATGTGGCTGTCCAGTTTTTTCAACACTGTTGAAACTTTTCGACACTGTATATTCTTGGCTTCTTTGTTGTGGATCAATCAACCATGCATGGGTTTATTTCTGGGCTTGCTCCTCTATTCCATTGATCTGTGTGTCTGTTTTTATGCCTATACCATACTGTTTTAATCACTATAACTTTGTATTATAGTTTAAAATCAGGGAGCATAATGCCTCTAGCTTTGTTTTTCTTTCTCAAGATTGCTTTGGAGTCTTATTTGTAGTTTCATGCAAATTTTAATATTGTTTATTCTGGTTCTGTGATAAATGCCATTGGATTTTTGATAGGAATTGCATTGAATCTGTATTGCATTGCAATCTGTAGATTGCTTTGGGTGATATGGGCATTTTAACAATATTGATTCTAACAGTCCATGAACATGAAATATTATTTTTGTCCTCTTCAATTTCTTTCATTAATATCTTATAGTTTTCAATATTCAGGTCTTCCACATCCTTGGTTTAACTTATTCTTAGGTATTTTATTTTTGATGTAATTATAAATGGGATTGTTTTCTTAATTTCTCTTTCTCATAGTTTATAATTAGTGTATAGAAATGCCGCAGATTTTTGTGTATTGATTTTATATCCTATAATTTTACTGAATTCATTTATTCTAACAGTTTTTTGATGGAGTCTTTAGGGTTTTCTACATATGTCATCTGTAGAGAGCAACAGTTTTACCTCTTCCTTTCCAATTTGGTTGCCTTTTCTTTTTCTTTCCTAATTACTTTAAGACTATTTCCCTCACTAGTAAGTGTTGGAACCAGGATTTAACTATCATTGGAACCTATTTTGTTTAACTGCCTTCTGAAACATGTTCTTATGGAATTCATACAAAATTGGTGTGGAAAACTAGGATGCTAATTTATTAATTTACAAGAGGGGGTTATGTTTAGTCAAAGGGTATATGGTCTGTATAGGCAATGATTCTCAACATTTATTTATTTACTTTTTTTTTAAACTTTATTTATTAGAGAGAGAGAGAGAGAGAGAGAGAGAGAGAGAGCATGAGCAGGGGGAGGGGCAGAGGGAGAGGGAGAAGGAGATACCCTGCTGAGCAGGGATTTTGCCATGTGACTCAATCCCAAGATCATGACCTGAGCCGAAGGCAGATGATTAACCAGCTGAGCCACCCAGGTGCCCCAATTCTCATCCTTTATTCTAACATTGCACTTACGTACTTCTTGTCTTCAACCAAAAAAAAAAAATTGAGTTTACATTTTTTGGTTTTTATTTGAAAAAGAGTAAGTATATTGCATATGCTTTTTCAAACTATGAACATCATTGTTGAGATCCTCATATAGTCCTGTTGAGTCCTCATATAGTGCCTTGGAATGAAATGAGGGTTCCATTCATACAGAATATGATGGAGATGAGGGATGCCTGGGTAGCTCAGTCGGTTAAGTGTCTGTCTTTGGCTCAGGTCATGTTCTTAGGGTCCTGGGATCAAGCCCTGCATTGGGCTCCCTGCTCGGCCCTGTGTTGGGGAGTCTGCTTCTCCCTCTCCCTCTGCCTGCTGCTCCTCCTGCTTGTGTGCATGCTCTCTCCCTCTCTGACAAATAAATAAACTTTTTTTTTTTTGGGAGAAAATCACTTTATTCTAATTAGTTCACAAATGAGAACATCACAAAAGGTGATTTAAGGAGGCACACAAACATCTGCCCAGCCCCAAACTCAAAAGCATCTCAATGAACTTCTATTCAGTAAGAACACCCTTTTTCATTCCAATTCTGAAGAAAGCTGTATTTAATGATGAAGGAGGGGCTTAACTGGTGGTTTTACACTTTACATATTCACTATTAATTATATTTTTGTGCTAAATTAACTTGGTCGTGAGAGATGATTTTCCATATCTTCGATTCGAACTTCTTGATTAGGCTAGTCCATTTGCAAATCTACACTGTTTCAGCACCTCGCTGAAACCTTCACAAAGCTTAAGGTCACCCTGGTTCTGGGCACACTCCAGAAACTGTTTCATCTCATAGTGGCATGGGCCAAACTGCTGCTGCGGCTGCTGGTATGCTGGCTGGGCTCCCTGAGGCTCCTGGTAAGTGATGTCAGGCCTTGAAGGCTCAGCATTACTTCCTCCACCGAAGCCCCCAGTAATGGCATGACCTATCGTGTGCCCAACAGCAGAACCCACAGCCACGCCAGCTGCAGTGGTTGCCATCTGGGCCATGAGACCCGGCTGCCGGGGCGCAGCAGCAGGCGAGCCAACAGCAGATGGTGGAGCCGCTGCCGGCGGCTGAGCTGGGGGCGCTGGTCTAGGTGCAGCTCTCATCTGAGGTGCCCAGCTGGCCGGAGGGGCCATGCGGGAAGTGCGGCTCCGGCTTCCACGCGGCATGGCTACTGGCAGACCACCTCGACGTCTAGAAGCCCAAAATTCCGCCGAGAATAAACTTTTTTAAAAATGAAAGAGTATGGTGGAGATGAGACAGAGAAAGGTGGTATTGATTGGCAGCTTACCTTGGTAAGCTACCTTACTCTGTGGGATAAAAGAATCCACTGAAGGTTTTTGAATGTGAGGTGTATTTTTTTTTTAATTTTTAAGTAATCTTAAATTTTTAATTAATTTTTAATTAATCTTAAATATAATTAAAAATTACATCCAATGTGGGGCTCAGACTCACAACCCTGAGATCAAGAGTTGCATGCTCCACCAACTGAGCCAGCCAAGCGCCTCTAAGATGGACTTGTTTTTTTATTTTTTATTATTTATTTATTTATTTTTTTTTTTTAAAGATTTTTTTATTTATTCATTTGACACAGAGAGAGAGATTACAAGTAGGCAGAGAGGCAGGCAGAGAGAGAGGAGAGAGGAGGAAGCAGGCTCCCTGCCGAGCAGAGAGCCCGATGCGGGCCTCGATCCCAGGACCCTGGGATCATGACCTGAGCCGAAGGCAGCGGCTTTAACCCACTGAGCCACCCAGGCGCCCTGGACTTGTTTTTTTAAAAAAGGATTTGTTTGCTGGCTGAAATAGAAGTTGTGAGAGAAGGGAGTCAAATTCATATTGCCCAACTTCCTTTAAAGAGTCGCCACTATAATATATAATTAAATTAAGACTATTGGAGTCATGAAGCTTTAAGCCATATGCTCATGACTGAATTTAGTCTTCCTAATTAGATTTGGGAGAGTCTTGACTTACTACTTATCAGGGATTTTGTTTCATTTTGTTTTGCTTGATTTTGGTTTTAGTGTAGGGCACTTCTGCAGATGGCTTCTCTCACTTATGATTTTTCTCCTCACTAGTTTCAATTTGGGGGCATTTTCCACATCTTGCCTTAGATATGTTTTTGCTCTTTCTGTGTATCCACTATTCATTTTTTGTGAAGTATATTCATAGATAAGTAAATTAAAAGTAACCTAATGTTTTTGTTCCATTGAGGTTGAAGGTTAAGATTTCTATTGTTTATTACACTGTTCTTATCTTACACTTTGTATCTTTGACTGACAGCTGCCATGCAAAGAAAGCCCAAATCATATTCATCGTCTTTAATGGATCAGATTCCCATTAAATTTCTTATTCGACAGGCTCAAGGGCTACAGCAGGAGTTGGGAGGTATTTATTTTGCTTTCCTTTTACTGCAAATGTTTATTGTTAAAAAATACCTCACTGTGTATAGTGTTATGATGTGTAATATGTGCTCAGTGGTAAAAAAAAAAAAAATCAAACAATTCAGGAGTGAAATTCCTCTTTAGCTCCCTTACTGTCTTATTACTTGCATTCCTCCTTCCCCCAAACCCAATTTTATTTTGGTATGTAATTTTAGACTTTTTTTCTATAAGTTGAACCATGTGAAATTGCAGGTATTCAACTTTTTTTGGCCTGCAAAAATACAGTTTCATATAGTTGAAACTAATAGATACACACATGAGTAAAAAATTGTTTTTTTAAGCTATGAATGGCATTATACCCTATCTCTTCTTTTTTTTTTTTTAAAGATTTTTTATTTATTCATTTGACACAGAGAGAGAGATTACAAGCAGGCAGAGAGGCAGGCAGAGAGAGAGGAGAGAAGAGGAAGCAGGCTCCCTGCCGAGCAGAGAGCCCGATGTGGGCCTCGATCCCAGGACCCTGGGATCATGACCTGAGCCGAAGGCAGTGGCTTTAACCCACTGAGCCACCCAGGCGCCCTACCCTATCTCTTCTAAGACTTGTTTTTTTCTCTTGGAGTCTTAGAAATCTTTTTATGCCAGTACATGTAGATCTACCTTATTGCTTCTAATTCCTCCATGACATTCCATAGCATGGAATTACTTTGTTTTTTACTATAAAATTGTCAAATAGAGATATAGTAATATTTTTTGAAATTCAACTCTTTTTATAACATTTAAGTATGGGGTTTTTGTTTCCGTGAAGTTGGAGTTTTCTTTTTCTTTCTTTGTTATGGTTGATTTCAAGTAGGAACAAAGGTGACCTTCTTTGGTCACCTTTAACCAGATATGTGCATTTATTTACTTATATCTTTGCATAAACTAATGTTATATTTGGCATCATTTGGCAACTAACATTTTATTAAAGAGATTACAAAGTGTAGATTAATTTTCACTATGGTAAGCAGTCGTTTTGTGACTGAGATAGTCTATGGATGTAGTTGTGCATTTAGAAATTTAAATGTTTAATACTACTTTTGATTGTTGCAGCATTTTTTCAAACAAATATTAATTTTAATCAGTTTGTATGACAAAGGTAGTAGATACTTTCCCTACTGGGACTAAGTGGTATGATTTGATCTAAGTTGCATAATAAGGAGATTATTGGATGAAAAGTACTTTTATTATAACTAACACTGTTACTACTACTCTTACAACTCTGATGAGGATGATAATAATAATAACAACAATATTTATTAGGTATTTTTGTGCCAAACACTTAGCCTAGTGGTACTTCATATATCTAAAGAGACATTTTTTACAGAATCATTTATCATTAAAAATAATAGTCATGAGTGGTCAAAACTGAGCTATAAGCAAAAGGTTAGAAAGTATACTTTGATTTAGTAAAAGGAAGTTTCTCATTCCTTTTGAGCTTCCTTAACTTTTCGTGAAGGAAAACAAACGCACTGTCTTGTAGGTATCATCCATACTGCTTTGGTTGGCTCACATACTTAGCTGTGTGACCCTGGAAACTTTAATAGATGTCTTTCAGTCTGTTTCCTTACAGTAGAATGGAGACAATATTGCTTACCTTGAAGGGGCATTAGGAAGAAATGAAAAAATGTACATAGGCTGCCTGAGATATTTTGGGCACTCAAAGTGGGCAACTTTGATTTTACCCATCTGCAGCAGTGATTCTGAACTGGGTTGGAAGAGAGTACGTGTTCTTCTGTAGAAGCCTATCAGAATTTCTGAGTAATGCCTTTCTCAGACCATATATGATCTCCCCCAAATGGACATTGTTTTTCCCTTTTTTTCTTTCCTCCCCAGTCAACTTTATGGGAGACTTTTATGTTGGGATAGGGTGGAAGGAAGAAAACTTGAGAACTTTTGATAAAACTCGTAGTTTCCACCTTTTTGTGTATCAGATCACTTGGGGATCTTTATTTAGGCAGATTCTCTGGCTGGATTACCCAACAGAAATTCTCAAATGGTAGCATGCATGCACAAGATGTGCACATTCCTTTGGTTTGCTGAAAATGAAAGGCAGGAAGGAGAGGGAAGTAAAGACAGAAGATTTAGGTATTTGAGAATGAAGAATCCAGTTGACTTCTTGTAAATTTTCAAGGGCTACATTCTGCTTTACTACGTCTCCTTGCAACTAATTACCCACATTTATGCATTGTGGATGATTGGATCTGTGAAGAAGAAATCACAGGGACTGATGCCCTGTTAAGGCGAATGCTACTGACTAATAATGCAAAAAACCACTCTCCTAAACAACTCCAAGAAGGTACAGTAAATTGGATACTCCTTTTACGCCTCTAGTAGGACAAAGAGATGTTAGGCTCCTTGGAATCTTAAAATCGTGCAGAATTTTCTGGCTGTGTAACAGTGTTTGGTCAATATATTTTAAGTAATTTTCAAGTTGGGGGAGGAGCAGAGGAAGAGGGACAAACAGACTATGCACTGAGCATGGAACCCTATGTGGAGCTTGATCTCACCACCCTGAGATCATGACCTGAGTGGAAATCAAAGAGTCAGACACTTCACTGACTGAGCCACCCAGGTACCTCAGGAGTTTTAACTTTTTCTGACTAGCTCGTATCTGTTTTCTCATAGTTTCTACATTACATCACTAAACAGGTCATGTGGTTTTAGGAAGGTCCTAAACTGGTTAGGAATAAATGCTGTGGAATAGAGGAGTGTACTTGCCGTTAATGGATAATGTTCAAGCACTGTCAAATAGAAATATGATACGAACTGCACATATAATTTTAAACTTTCTATAGCCGCATTGAAAAAGTAAAACACAGGCAAAAGTAGTTTTAATAATTATTTTATTTAACCCAATATATCAATATATTATTTCATCATATAATCAATGTAAAAATATTAATGAGATATTTTACTGTTTATCCATAGAAAGTCTTTGCAATCTGGTATATATTTTATACTCACAGCATGTCTCAGTTTGCAGTAGCTACGTTTCTTAAGTGTTCAGTAGCCATATGTGGTTAGTGACTATTCTATTGGAAAGCACAGTTCTAGAAATTATTGTACTAACAGCAGTCTATTGAATACCTACATCCTATAAAGGGAGCCAGCCAGGTGGAAAATATCAAGAAGTTTGAATTTTATTGAATGTTACTACTAAAAGCAATGCTTGGGTATATTTTCATGTTTCAGTCAATTTTTAAAATTAGTCTGAATCACCAAGGAAATGCCATTTGTCTGAGTCACTAACGTGTTTTTTAAAATGGGATGTTTGTAACTTTTATCTTTATGATATTTTTATCTTTATGATATATGTATACTTAACATGAATTTTTCTTAGTTCCTTATTTTAAGTGTAGCCAAAACCTGTAGCCAAGATTCAAAATTTTACTCTTTTTCAGCAAGTGTTTCCTTGATTTGTGTGGTATGTAGTCTCATGGAAAGTATTACCAAATATTATTTGGTAAGCTTTATAGAATTTAGATCGTGACTGCTAAGTTTTCCTTTTAGCATTTTCAGCTGTCCCAGTAAGTCACACACAAGTGATGCAGATTCTAGAACACTTGACTCTACTCTCTGCCAGTGAACTTATACCTTATGCAGAAGTATTAACATCCAATATGAACCAGCTATTGAATTCAGGGGTTCCACGGCGAATTCTTCAAACTGTCAATAAACTGTGGATGGTTCTTAATACTGTGATGCCTAGAAGGTAATTTCAATGTATTGTTTCCTGTAATAAATAAGCATATAGCAGTGATTGTATACAATAACCTAAACTTAAATGTTGAAAAATTGTTGATTATCTGATACTATAAGTCCATTCTGAAGACCACTAATTAAAGAACTGTTATAATTTTAAGGAAAAGAATAAACTTTATTTTAAAAAACAGAGAAACCTTAAAGTATTTCCCACTTGAGAAAGTCCTTTAAAAATGAGTTCTCACAAATAGTCATTTGTGGCTAATTATGATTTAGATCACCATATGTCTTGCAATCCTTAGCATGGCTTCAAATTTTGCTGCACATTAAAATCACCTGGAGAGCTTTTAAAACTCCTGATCTGCAAGTTGTAACCCATGCTAATTGAATCAGAATGTCTGTTGGTGGGAGTTAGCTGTCAGTATTTTTTTTTTTTTTTTAAGGATTCCCCTAGTGATTCTAGCACACGTAAAGTTTAGAGAACACTGGATTAATTATTTTGCCTTTAAGAAGATGAGGCTCTCCTGTTCCATATATTGCATCAAAAACACCTATTCTAAATAGGTGCTAGGGATTAAGGAGTGTGCTTGTTGTGATGGGCACAGGGTGTTGTATGTAAGTGTGATTCACTAAATTGTACACATGAAACTAATATTACACAGTATGTTAACTAACTGGAATTTAAATAAAACAACAACAACAACAAAAACAACCCTTTAAATAGAAAAACAAACAAAAAACACCTAGTCTGCTCTAAAAAAAACCCAGAATACTGGGCTGGACTTACCTGAGGTTTTGATTCAATAGGTCTGGAAATGTTTGTGCTTTTTATTTTATTTTTCAATTTTTTAAAGAGATTTTGTTTATTTGAGAGACAGAGAGCTATACAAGCAGGGGAGGGGGAAAGGGGTAAAGGGCAGAGGGAGAGGAAGAAGCAGGCTTCCCACTGAGCAGGGAGCCCAACATAGGGCTTGATCCCAGGACCCTGGGATTATGACCTAAGCCAAAGGCAGACGCTTAACAGACTGAGCCTCCTAGGTGTCCCATATTTATGGTTTTTAACTTTAATTTTATTTATATCAAATAAATAAATGCATATAACTTAAGAACTTAAATAGTATATTCCTTCCCATTTTAAGAATGTTGCTCCCCAGGGCGCCTGGGTGGCTCAGTGGGTTAAAGCCTCTGCTTTCGGCTCAGGTCATGATCTCAGCGTCCTGGGATCGAGGCCCACATCGGGCTCTCTGCTCAGCAGGGAGCCTGCTTCCTCCTCTCTCTCTCTGCCTGCCTCTCTGCCTACTTGTGATCTCTCTCTCTGTGTCAAATAAATAAATAAAATCTTTAAAAAAAAAAAAAAAAAAAGAATGTTGCTCCCCAGAGACAGCTGTTTTCAGTTCTTTAACCTTTTTATTCTGGCATTTATATCCCCCCATCTATCTCAATAACATACTTATAATTACTATAATTTCCTGACTTTCCAATTTAGAAATTATCTGTGACTTTCCATTATACAAGATGAAGAGTTAGCCCTCTTACCTGTTTCCTCTCCTGTGAGTCCCTCTTCCTCCCACACACACTTTGCCTTTCTCCATTTCTCCCAACAGAGTAATACCAAAATTTTTGGTTAAAGCCATATTCAGTGTGTGTATTATGATAACATCAGTGCTATTTTTGTAGTTGATACATGCAATATCCTTTGATTATAATTTATTTCTTATATATTGCCTTCCTTCATACCTCACGCACAAACCCTGAGTTAATACTTCCGTCTTGCATTTACTTGGGTTTTTTGTTTTGTTTTGTTTTGTTTTTGTGTTCATTTTGTATCAGAAACTAATTCATCCCTAAATTCCATTATTGAGGGAGCATTTACTTTATAATTGTTATAACATGTTCAATAATGTATCAGTAATATTTTTTTCTTAGAAACATTCCTTTCATAGCTTTCCATCTCATGTTTTAATTTGAGACATGCACAATAGCCAACCTGGAATTGGTTTTGTTTCTCTTCTTTGTTGAATTGCATGTTTTTCTTTGTGTTGGTGTAGTTTCTCATTTCAGTGAGTGGAACTCACACTCAGCTTGCTTCCTGAGAAAGGGGGTTTAGGGAACTTATTTATCATTCTGCCGAATGAATTGAGCTTCCCTTTTTGCTATTAATTAACCCAATGATATATCAATTTCCACTCTTTTGTATGTGACCATTGTTTTTTCTCTCTTAAATTTAGGTTTTTTCCTTTCACTGTTTTCTGGAATTTCGTGATGATGTATTATGATGTTTTTTTTGTTTTTTTTTTTTTATTCATAGTGTTGGGTACTTGGCGTGTTTTTAGTCTGGGGACCAATGCCTTCATTTCTAAGGACATGTATGTTTTTTTCCTTCAGTGGTTTCTTTCCCTTTATTTTCTGTAATTTTTTTGTAATTTAGCTTTTAAGCCTCTTATTTTAAAACCACTTATTTTCCAATTTTTTTCTCTTCTTTTTTAAATTCGTCTTTTAAATATACTTTGAGTATTTCCTCAATGTTATCTTCTGATTTTTCTTTTGAGTTTAAAAATTTTTTTGTATTCTTAATCTCTAAGAGCTTTTTCTTACCTGAATATTTTTAGTTTTCTTTTTCTTTCTTTCTTTCTTTTCTTTTTTTTTTTAAGTAGGCTCCATGCCCAGCATGGAGCCCAACATAGGTCTTGAACTCATGACCCTGAGATCAAGAGTCAGACACTTAACTGACTAAGCTACCCAAGTGTCCCTTGCCTGAATATTTTTAAATGCCTCCTATTCTTGTTTCTTATGTGTAATATTCTATCCTGTAAGAATATTAATTATAAGCTTTAAAAAGTTTCTCATCCCTATGTTCTGTTTCTTTGAAGTTTCTTTCTGTTTGCATATTTTAATCTTTTTCAAACTAGATGCTTTTTATTATTATTATTATTATTTGCCCCAGGGGTACAGGTCTGTGAATCATCAGGCTTACACCTTTCACAGCATTCACCATAGCACAAACCCTCCCCGATGTCCATATAGATGCTTTCCTTAAATGTCTGATGACTCTTGGCTGTTCACTCGTATTTAAGAGTGGGCAAGCTCTGTATGCAAGATGGGGTTGATGGACTCCTGGGCTTCACTGTGACAGATCAGGTACCCTTCCTATTGCCATATCCCTTAGTAATTCTGATGTGTAGTCAGGTTAGTAATCACTTTTAGAGTTTATTGATATCTAATCTCAAAGTGGCATCTCACACTGACATTTTATGATGATACAGAACCATGGCTTATTTATGGGGACAGATACAGTTTCAGTGCTGAGGTTTTAATTCATACTTTTATATGCCTTGATTATTCCATTACAATTTAAGGATTTTTGAAACTACTTTGTATTTACTATTTTATCTTTATTTGTTTTAGAGACATCATAATAAGTTAGATTTCTATAGTTCTTAGTTTTTCCAAGTTCATTCACACTTGTTTAATTTTTTCCTGACTATATCTTTCTAATTTGGACTGTAATGCTGCAGGTTTCAACTATAATATATAGCTGTCTTTGAACATGTGTTTATTTTCTTGTCAGGCTGTGGGTAATGACAGTTAATGCACTTCAGCCTTCTATAAAGTTTGTACGACAACAAAAGTATACTCAGAATGACCTGATGATAGATCCTCTCATTGTCCTAAGATGTGACCAGAGGGTACACAGGTATGTGTCATTTGAGTTTCATTTTTATTCTGGAGTTGTACTTTGGAGAGTCAAAAGAAATTGAAGAAATTCAGTTACACGTCTGTCTGTCTTAGTGTTCTTTTGGGTAATTGGCAGTGTGTGCTGTGAGGTTCTTTTTGTTTCTGTTTTTTCTACATTAAAGAACTATTCAGTTTAATATTTAATATGTGATTAGTCACATCTAGCCTTGTTGCTAGCATTTTTGAAAAAGGTTTTTAAAAATTTGCTTATTAACCATTACATGCATTAAAACTGAAATAAGACAAATACATGAATTAAGTATGGTTGTATGCAGATAAATGATTTAGTAAGTGGATGTTATTAAAGATTCAGGAAAGATGTAGAGGAAGTGGGACTTGAGTATTTTAAAGGATAGAAATGGGGTTTAGATGAAGAAACACTATATTGATGGGGGTAAGGGGTTAAGGAAGGCATTGTGGGGGAAAGGGACAGTGTGAGCAAAAGTTTAGAAGCACAAATGAAAAAGGCTTGGAATGGAGGGGTAATTTGGGAGGAGCACACTTTAGAATTGGAATGTCAAGTTAGGGATCAGACTATGGAGGGCCTTGAATGTTAGGCTAAAGAGGTCATTTAGGTGGTAACTTAAGAAGTGAAGCTTTCCATTAGATGGCTTAGGGGAGAAAGAAATTGGAGTTAAAGAAGACTTAACTAGGATAGACACTCTATGAATGTCGTTGTCTGTCCTCAACTCAAGGAATGACATTCATGAAGTGACAAAATTTGCAAAATCAGCTATGTATGGTTTGGTGAGATCAAGGTCTCGTAGGAAACAGGGGTCAGGAGAATGAACAGTTTAAATGACGTTAGGACAAGATGGGATGGGGAAGGAGACAAACCATAAGAGACTCCTAATCTCACAAAACAAACTGAGGGTTACTGGGGGGTTGGAGGGTAGGGATAGAGTGGATGGGTTATGGACATTGGGGAGGGTTTGTGCTTTATTGAATGCTGTGAAAGATGTAAGCCTAATGATTCACAGACCTGTACCCCTGGGGCAAAGAATAAAAAAAAAAAATTTTTAAAAATAATTAAATAAATAAATGACATTAAGTATCTAATAAAAGAAAAATAGCAGTAAATAATACTTACAGAAAAGAGCAACTTATCAAACAATTTATCAGTGTTGAAAATCCGTTTAAGTAAGTAACGTTTCACCTGAATTGCCTCCAGTTATTCAGGAAGTTGTTAAATTTTGCTATCATAATGTATATATGTTTTTGTAGCCTGGATTTTCTCTTGCAAACCTTTCCCCATGTTAATAGATATTCTGATATTAATTGGCTGCATAGTATTCCACACAGATACGCTATGCTTAACCCAATCCCTATTGTTGGACATTTTATTTCTATTTTTTGTTATTATCAATAGTACTGTTGTAACTATTCTATGTACTGAGTATTTCCTTAGAGCAGATTCTTTTTTTTTTTTAATTTTTTTTTGAAGTTTATTTATTGAAGTAATCTCTATACTCAATGTGGGTTTCAAACTGAAGACCCTGAGATCAAGAGTCGCATGCTCTTCCAACTGAGCCAGTCAGGTGCCCCAGAGCAGATTCTTAAAAATGGAATTATGGGGGCAAAAGTAACATGTTCATTTCTAAGACTTTTGGTTCATATTTTTCATATTCATATTTTGATTCATATTCATATTTTCATTCTTCCATCTAGAAAGGCTGAACCAGTTTACATTCCCAAAACAGTGTTTGATATTGTACTTCACTATTTTGTATAGTATTTTCCAATTTGATAGGTGAAAACTTGTTTCTCATTTTAATTTGTATTTTAGATTGAATATTTTAATATGCTTATTGGCTATCGATAGCTCTTTATATTTTAGTCTAGTTTTCTATTGAAATGCTTATGGTTTTTTTGATTTGGAAAGAGTTCTAAATAAAGGCTATTAGCTCTTTATATGTATATTACAGTTTTTTCCCTTGTTCTGTTTTGCCTTTTAATTTTGTTAATTTTTTAAAATTTAGGTTTTTTACCAAGTGACCATCCACATGATTTTTTAAAAATATCAAACAATATAAAAAGATATACACATACAAAGACATACAGTTTAGGATTTGCTTTGAACTAACCCACTGGTGGTGATGGGAAGGTGGATGGGAGTATAGAGGAAATGTGTTGATAACTGTTGAAAGTAGATGATAATTTCTTGGAGATCCATTATCATTTTTCCCGTCTTATGTATGTATGAAAGTTTTCATCATATACATTAGTAAGTGAACAAACAAGAAGATCAATAGTAAGAAAAAGGTGTACGGTGAAAAGTCTCATTGTTCTCTCTCATATCTACCATGTTCCTATGGCTAAAGCAAAATTGCTCTTTGACCTCTTGACCAATCCCTGTTCCATCTCCAGAGGAAGTACTAGTGTGTATGTAGCTTTACTTTCTATGTAAGTAGAAATACTTACTTTTTCTTTCAGTGATTTAAAAAAAGATATAAATAGTATTATATTGTAGGCATTATTTTGTTCTTTTTTAAAAAGAACTTACTGTTGGGCGCCTGGGTGGCTCAGTGGGTTAAAGCCTCTGCCTTCGGCTCAGGTCATGATCTCAGGGTCCTGGGATCAAGCCCCACATCAGGCTCTCTGCTCAGCAGGGAACCTGCTTCCTCCTCTCTCTCTGCCTGCTTATCTGCCTACTTGTGATCTCTCTCTCTCTTGAGCCTGCTTCCTCCTCTCTCTCTGCCTACTTGTAATCTCTCTCTGTCAAATAAATAAATAAAATCTTAAAAAACAAACAAACAAAAAAACCAAAAACTTACTGTTGTTCACATGTTTCCCATATTGATATGCATGTATGCATAGGTCTAACTCATTTGTTTTAACTGCTGCATAGTTAACCCATATGTAAATTACTAGGCTTGTCCTCCAGAAACTCTGATTCAGAATTTTGGAGTGGAGCTTGAGATTTTTGGAAACATTGCCATAGTTTTTTAATACTGACACATACTTTTTCACTATAAATACATAGATGTTTATTGTAGAAAATTTGGACATTTCAGAAAAACCATTGATATGTTGATGAACATTTAAGCTGTTTCCATTGTTACATGGTTATAAACACAGCTATACTGCCTGTTTATGCACGCATGCTAGTTCCTTCTGTGATAGACTAGGCATGGCCTTATCAGGTTATTCTAAGGGCTTGGCTTTTTTTTTTTTTTTTTTTTTTT